>CM076847.1:183653324-183924450 GCA_039519185.1 Astragalus membranaceus | reverse complement strand
AATTCAGTTCCGGTGTATTCAGGCCAGTATGACTGAAGCGGAATCGCTTGGAACTCTTCGAGGTAAGTGTTGAAAACATATTGCATTGTGTATTGTGGAGGCACATACATCATGTGGTCATGGCTAATATGCGAACAAGCAGCGATGACATGTGAACAAGGGTAATGCAATGCTTGGAATTCACCACAGTCACACCATTGTTTTTCAAGGTCTACCACGAATGTCCCTGTTGGTCGGCCACTCGGTGGGCGAACCAACTCTTTCACTCTAAATATACTATGTTCTCTATTGTGAATGCGAACTTCATGTGAGTTGGAAATTGTTCGTTGTTTCTCAATGTTTTCCATGACTAAATCTGTGTAAACCATACCAGATGCCATCATTGCTTGAGCTTGGCTACCCCTCTTGACAAATACTTCAGTCAGCCTGTGATAGGTTGCCTCCACCACTGAACTGACTGGAAGATTGCGTGTCCCCCTTAGTACCTTGTTGATGCACTCAGCAAGGTTAGTTGTCATATGCCCCCAACGACGCCCTTCATCCCATGCTTGGAGCCATTGTTCCTTTGGGATATCGTCAACCCATCGGGCAGCATCTTCATTCCAATCATTGATTTGGCTCCTATAGTATGCAGTGCTCGGTTGAGTCATGGAGTATCCTAAAGAAACAATGTTTCATATTAGTAAGACAAAATAAAAACAAAATAAAAAGTGTGAATGCAACTCAATGGTATACCAACCCATATTAGTGACAATTCTTCTCATGTCTCCATTCTTGAAAGTCCTCATAAAATTTTGGGATATGTGTCGAATGCAGAAGACGTGAACCCAATTGCTGTTAAGACGCCTAACAGCACTTTTTATTGCTTCATGCCTATCTGAAATCAAGCATAGGTCAGGTTGGGGTGTGACCCAATAACGCAAGCGTCGGAGGAAGAATAACCAAGCATCCGATGTTTCACCCTCCACAAGGGCATATGCTATAGGAATGGTGTTGTTCCTCCCATCCTGGGCGATTGCAATCAGTAAGGTCCCTCGGTACTTCCCATACAACCATGTTCCATCAACTGAAACAACTGGTTTGCAGTAACGAAACCCCTTAATGCATGGTTGGAAACTCCAGAAGAAACGATGGAAGATAGACTTTCCAGGAACTACTTGGCCATCCTCAATAAATGGTAATGCTTCAAAATCACAAACAGTACCTGGAAGATAATGTTGGAAAGCGAGGGCCCACTTTGGAAGCTCCTTGTAGGATTCCTCCCAGTTCCCATATATCCTCTCAACAGCCTTTTGCTTTGCTAACCACGCCTTCCTGTATGTAGTGGTATATGTGTACCGTTCACGTATGTGTGCAATCAACACTGAAACAGATATTGTGGGATCCTCCTTTACCAGTTGTAGTATGCTTTCACAGATAAAAGCCGAGGAGAGCTGACGATGATCTTGTGAAAGCATAGTTGAGACACATGTATGTGGCCCGTCCAGTTTTGTGATCTTCCAAACTTGTGATTTTTTGCCAAGATGGACTCTACACCTCCACATGCAATTGTCGTGGACACAACGAACAATCCACCTCGTTGCATTGGAGTGCTCTACCATGAAGTCCAACGACTTCTTCAGATGGTATTCTTGTATGCATAGTTGGGCCATTTCTTTTGAGGGAAATTCCACTCCCACTTGTAGGTTGTCAGTGTCTACAACTAGGTACGATTTGTTCCGAGAAATAGAGTGGACAAACTCATCATCAAAGTCGCCTATATCGTCGGAGGCCACATTGCGAAAGTGCAAGGGGGGGTCAGAATAATGAAGGGTTGTTGACAGACGCACATCAGGTTCTCTATCCTCATCGTCTTCGGTAACATGTCGCTCAAGAAGGTCGTCTTCATTTTCACTAAAATCACCGACTTCTTCATCGTGGACACCAGCTAGAATACTGGTAGGAACATGGTTATCTAGGTTGTCTGGACCCAATGGGGTGTTAAGATCAATCCTCTGAGAGGATGGTGCTGGGTGATGTGTTGATGACGAGGGTATGGAATGATAGTAGGGTTGTGTTTCGGTAAACAGGTGTGAAGAGGGTATGGTCGAGTCATGGTATGGTTCATAATATGATGGCTCGACTTGAGTGTCCTCAATGGGAGCATCCACCAACTTAGCATAAACTTCCACGGTGGCAACACCAAGGCGTTTAGAGGTTTTAAACATGTCAAACATCAATTCTATGTCGCCATCTCCTACAATGTTTAATGACTCGTACCAAACACGTCCTTGTGCAAGAGTTGTAGGGTATCGGTAAGTAAGTTCTACCACCCTTTTAGGTTTAACCTTTGACTGGATTTGTTGTATCAGCGCTTCTAGTTTCATGTTAGTCTTCACTTTGAGCAACATTGTATCGTTGCATGCAAAGATCACACCTTCTGTGTCTCTCCTTTCGACATGTCCATTGTAATAGAGAGAAAGAAAGCACTCTGTTGGAGGCATGATTTAAGAAGGAAATGGTATAAAGAAGGTAAGCAGATCGAGTTTGTGAGAGCAGAAGGATGAGTTGTGTGAAGAATAAGTTTCCAAGTGTGTCTATTTATAGGGGTCTAGTAACTTACTGATTAGTGTGATCTGAAGAGGAACCATAGTGTGAATATTAGGTGATTAGAAGAAGCCACATAGTGTCGGTTTCATCTCATCCATTTATTGTATCGGTATGATCTCAACCGTTTAAATTGGAGGAGGATGCTCTGGTAAGTGTGAAGGAAAAATAGTGGAGGAGAATGCACTGAACAATGTATTATTGATGTTTTTGTCCTTTTTGACAGGAAAATGAGTGGTGGAGGGTGCACCGGACAGTGTGTCATTGATATTTCTGTCTTTCTTGACAGAAAAAGGAGTGGAGTAGGGTGCACCGGAAAGTGTGTCACTGATGTTTGTCTTTTTAGACAGAAAAAGGAGTGGAGGAGGATACACCGAACAGTGCGCCGAACAGTGTGGCATTAATTTTATGTGAATTTTTAATTGAATAAATAATCACTTTGATAATTTAATTAAAATAATTAGTAATGTTACAACAGAATTTAACTTACTTTATTTTATTAATTAATTAATTCAATTTTTGATTTTTTTTATTGAATTTAATTTACTCTATTTTGTGTTAACTGAATTTAATTTAATTTAATTTATGAATTAATTAATTCAATAGTTGAATTAAATAATGGAGTTTGGAGAGGGGGGGGGTTACGTGGGTGAGACCTGACAGACGGTGCTACTTTTGTGGTTAAAAAAAAAGGGGTGCTATATAGGTAATTAATATTAAAAGAGATGCTACAGGCATTTTTTTTGCCCTCCCCCTACCCCCCTCTTCTTCTTTTTTTCATTTTTTTTAAATACATAAAATTTTAGAAAATTTTTTTTCCTATAAATATATTAGGTTTGTTCCTCGATAATTGAATAGGTGGAAAATGAAAATAAATTTCGTGATAAATTATGCAAAGTTTGTTCCTCAGTAACCTGTTTGGTGAAAAAAATCATAACGAAATGAGTAAAGTACAATGCTAACCCTATATATTAATACACTATCTACTTTACACCAATTGAACGCCAAAAACACCCCCTTCCCCCCTTACCCCCTCTTCTTCTTTTTTTCATTTTTTTTTGAATACATAACTACCACCCCCCCCTCCCCACCCATTATCCCCCCTACGCCCCTCTTCTTCTTTTTTTCATTTTTTTTTTGGAATACATAAAAATTTAGAAAAACATTTTTACAATAAATATATTAGGTTTGTTCCTCGATAATTGAATAGGTGGAAAATGAAAATAAATTTCGTGATAAATTATGTAAAAGTTTGTTCCCCAGTAACCTGTTTGGTGAAAAAAAATCATAACGAAATGAGTAAAGTACAATGCTAACCCTATATATTAATACACTATCTACTTTACACCAATTGAACGCCAAAAACACCCCCTACCCCCCTCTTCTTCTTTTTTTCATTTTTTTTGGAATACATAAAAATTTAGGAAAAAATTTGATCTATAAATATATTAGGTTTGTTCCTCGATAATCGAATAGGTGAAAAACGAAAATAAATTTCGTGATAAATTATGTAGAGTTTGTTCCTCAGTAACCTGTTTGGTGAAAAGAAAATCATAACAAAATGAGTAAAGTACAATGCTAGGTAGTATGTTTTGGGATGATACAAATTTTCGTGACAAATCAGTAACCTGTTTGGTGAAAAAAATCATAACGAAATCAGTAAAGTACAATGCTAAGTAGTATGTTTTGGGATGCTTCAGTATTCACAATAGTGTGTTTTTTTTCCTTTAGTGTTCCCAAAAATTCCAACTATTCAAATATGCAAAATTTGTACCTCTAACCAGTTTAGTGGGAAAAAATATAATTTCGTTACAAAATACATAAAGTGTGATGTTAATCAGCGTGTTTTGAGACACTTCGGTGTTCGAAAAAAAATTAATCGGTCAAATACTCAAAATATCTTTTGCCAATTTGAGCGCCAAAAACACCCCCCTCCCCCTTACCCTATATATTAATACACTATCTACTTTACACCATTTGAGCGCCATTAACACCCCCCTCCCCCCTACCCCCCTCTTTTTTTTTTCATTTTTTTTAATACATAAAAATTTAGGAAAATATTTGATCTATAAATATAGGCTAAATAGCATTTTTGGTCCTTTATCTTTGCTCCAGATTTCACTTTGGTCCTTTATCTTTTTTTTGGTTCGTTTTGGTCCTTTATCTTTCATTTTCGTTTCACTTTGGTCCTTTATCTTTTTTTTGGTTCGTTTTGGTATTTTATGTTTCATTTTCGTTTCATTTTGGTCCCTCACGTTATTATTTAATTCAATTAAAACATTAAAACAATTACAACAATTAAAACAAAATTATTTTAAAACAATTAAAACAATATTTTGGTCCCCCACCGTGAACCCCTCCCCCCCCCCCCCACCGTGAACCCCTCCCCCCTCACCGGGAGCCACCAACAACCACCACCCATAGTTAGAATCTGTCGCTGGGTGAGAGAGAGGGAAATGAAACTGAATTAATTGAATCTTAAACCACCACCTTGATTCACTGTCGCTGGGTGAGAGAGAGAAACGAAGGAGATGAATTTCTGACTGAAAGGAACGAAGAACGAAGGAGATGAAATCGCTGAGATTGTTTGGGAGGAAGAATAATGACTGACGAAACTGAACGAAACTGGTGCGTGTTAGACTTGAGAGTCTATAAAGTAACCTTAGAGGGGGGGTGAATAAGGTTATAGGTGATTAATGGATTCTTTTTCAATTAAAAAACTTTTTTCGATATTGGTTTGGATTAAATGCGGAATAATAATATTTGACCAATATAGAAGGAGAAGAGAAGTAGAATGAGATGATGGACAGATCAATATTGTATACAGCAATAAAATAGATAATAAGAAGAGAGATCTGGATAAGATTACAATATGATATATTTGCACATTTATATTGAGAATATGATAATATTAGTATTATAAGCAGATAAATCAAGTATATGATAATATCAATATTATAAGCAAATAAAGTGCAAAATATAAAGAGATAGAGAAGAGAGAGAGACACAGCAATTTAGCGAGGTTCGGGATAAAACCCCTACGTCCTCGGCCTTAGGCTTTTCAACCCTTGGACTTAGTAACCACTATATTGAAGAGAGTTTGATACAAACAGTCGACCCCAATATAAGTGAATCTCAATTCCCCTGAATTGAGAACCCAAGCACTCTTGCTAAGGATTTCTAAACCAACTCAATAACCCTATTGAGAGACCCAAGTACACAGCCCAGGATTTCAAAACACCAACTCAATCCCTTGATTGAGAGACCCAAGTACAAAGCCCAGGATTTCAAAATAACCTTGAAATAAAATAAATTACACAATAGAGTTCTATGATCCAATCACTTCAGAGAATGAGTCAATTTAGAAACTGAGAGAGATGAGTGATCTTAGGATATTATAGATGCTCTATAAGATGAGGAATGATCTTGCTTTTGCAACCACTTCAAAATTGATATAACAATAGAAGTTGAGGTTGCTTGAAAGCTTTTTAAAAATATAGATATGATTTAAAAACAAAGCTTTTTGAAAAACAAGATTCAAAACAGTTGGAGCACAGAATCTCAGATCTAGATCTATAAACAGCTTTTGAAAAAAAGATATAACAATTTAAAATCAAAAGCTTATAAAAATAAAACAATGAAGAGTAATAGATCTATAGAGATTCGAATATGAGAGAGCAGAGAAGAAATTGTCAGATGAAGATTTGTTGGAGGTTGTTTGAGAAGTGAAATTAGGCTCTTATTTATAGTGATAGGTGAGGTTCGAATTTTTGCAAAATCATTTATGGCTTGAGATAATCGATTGTTTCATGTAGTGCAAATTGGTGATAATCGATTATGGCTCAATATGGAAGGTAAGGAATAGGCTCATAATCGATTATCTTTTGTAGTGGATTTGAGCAAGTAATCGATTATTTGCCTTCAATCAGGACAATAATCGATTATGGTATGGAGTCCATTTGAGTCACTAATCGATTATTGGTTCTAAAAATGGAAGGAGAGGAATGCATCATAATCGATTATCCTTTGAAGTGGAATTGCATCATAATCGATTATTTGCTTTCAAACAAGGTAAATAATCGATTATGGTATGAATTTGGTATAGGATGGTAATCGATTATGCTATTCAAAAAAAAGGTAGGAATTGGTTCCAAGCTTTCCACAAAATTATTTTTAGGGTTTAGGTTTCCACCATATGCATGCATGCAATTTTAAAATATTTTTCAAAAACTATTTTTATGCATCATGCATGTTTTGAAAAAGTCATCTCTCTCAATAACTAAAGTGTCATACACTTTAGGTGATAGGACCTTACAAGGTGTCCTAAAGAAGGCTTAGACACAAATTAGGGTTTTGAACTTCATATGTTGCTTCTTCTTCAAGCTTCTCTTCTTTTGTGTCTTCTTCTCTTTAAATTAAGTCCTGCACTTTGCTCAACTTGAAACATTAGTAGATATGATGTAATTTGTTATCATTCAAAATAAAGGACTGTTTTACCCTTGGTTCAACAAACTCCCCCTTTTTGATGATAACAAATTACATTATGCATAGGGATTAAAAATCTTAAAAAAAACTCCCCCTAAGCATATGCATAACAATAATCAGCATAATACCACATATAACATGAGCATAATATTTTCTCCCCATATATAACATGCATAATAATATTCTCTCCCCCTTTGTTTTCATCAAAAAGGAGGTGGGGGGTGAAAAAACATACAACATAAGCATTTTATAAACTTGCATAATAAATAAGCAGCATTGCATAGCATATGATATATCAAAAACAGTAGTTCATGCTATGCTCCCCCTTACTTGGTGATCCCCCTTAATAATTTTAGAATGCAAGGCTTTAGTAAAAAGAGGGTGGATCATCATGGTTTTAAACATATGATACCCAAGATACTCATCCTTGGTTCAACAGTATAGGTATCTTTTTTTAAAAAAATATGTTGCCTCACAGAATCCAGCACAATAGAGAGAAGAAAAAAAACTTTGATGCACACAAAGAAAATTTATTTCACAAAAGTGATAAATTATTCTTAAGGTGAATAGAACTTTTCCAATCTAACCTTCACCGGTGATTCTTCCCTATTGTTGATATTACTGGTCACATGACTGCTGTTTCTGAGTATTAAGAATCTTTTTGCGTCTCCAGTCATGAACTTTGAGTCTCTGCTATCAAGGTATTGATCTGTCCTCCATACCTTGTAGCACACCTGCATTAAGATCAAGTAGAAAATTTTGGTACCCAATTCTCTTTGGGTTCTTTGGGGTTAGTCATCAAGGGGTTTGCTTTCACACTCCACCTTGGTTTCTTCCAAGTAGGTACAAGGGTTCCAAGCTCACATATTTTACGGATAGGGCATGAAGAAGAGCTATGGTTTCCCTTTTGGCAATATGTGCATTTGAAGATAGTAGGTTTATGATTAGAAGTAGAAGCTACAAAGGTGATATTTTTGTTTGAGCTGGAGGTGGTGGAATTTCCTTGGTACCCAATACCTCTCCTATCAACATATTTATGTTGAGAGTGAAGCAACTGAGTCAAGGTCTTTTCACCAACCTCAAACTTTTTCAAAGATTCTTTCAAAAATTCATTTTCAACCTTGACTTTTTCAAAATTTTGTTTTAGTTCTCGAAATTCAAGGTTGACTGATTTGTGTAGTTCATTCTTTAATCTAGTGACTTCACTTTCAAGAGTCTCGATTTGAGTGGATAGGCTTTTGTTGCTCTTTGTTAGTTTCCTGGATTTTAACAAAAGTTTTTCGTGTTCGAAATATAGAGCCTCAAAAGCTTCACTCAGATCGTGACTACTATAGTCATTATCAATCATATCATCATGCATAGAAGAATCAGAAAGACTAGAAGAGTTAAGGCTTACCTTAGATGAGTCATTTGCCATATGACAAACACCATTTGCAATTTGCTCTTCTTCGTTTGTGTCACTATCAGAGCCAAGACAATCCCATATAGTAGCCTTAGGTGTTTCACATGCCGTGAGACAGATGGCATTTGCAACTTCCTCTTCTTCACTGTCAGAATAGTTGTTCCATGTAGCCTTCTTAGCTTTCTTGGATTTCTTTGAGTTATTTCTCTTTTCAAGTTTGTTGAATTTCATGAATTCTTCAAATAATTCAGCCATGTCTTCATCATCAGATTCTTCATCAGACTCACTTGTTTCCTTGCTACTTTAGGAGTTTTAGCAGCAAGGGCAAGAGATTTCTCCACTTCCTTTTCTTGATTATTTTTAGCAGCCAATACTACCTCAAAGGCTAGTAATGATCCAATAAGGTCTTCTTGAGATAAAGTGCCAATGTCTTTGGCTTCGGTTATAGCACAAGTCTTAGGGAAGAATTCACCAGTTAAGGATTCAAGGATCTTTCCATTCAAATCCTTGTTGGTGTATTTCTTTCCTAAGGCCCTCAAGTTGTTTACAATTAAATTTAATCTCTGATGCATTGCTGCGACAGACTCACCTTCTTTCATTTTAAAACTTTCATATTCAGAGGTGAGAATTCTAATTTTAGAATCTTTTACCTGGCTTGTCCCGACATGAGTGGCTTGTAGGCAGTCCCAGATTTCCTTTGCACTTTGACACCCTTTTACTCTACCATATTCTTCTTCACAGAGAGATAGATGAAGGATATTCATGGCCTTTGCATTTAGGGATATCTTGTCAAGTTCAGATTTTCTTAACTCACTCAGGTCAATGGTGTAGATGTCTTCCACCGGTACTTCTTCAGCTTTGCCGGTGGCTTGAATTTTTGAAGTGTCACCATCAGTATTACCTGGTTTTGTGATCTTGATCTTCATCGGGATTAGAGGACCATCCACTATGATTCTCCATAGAGTGAAGTCAATTGCCTGCACATGACATTTCATACGACTACTCCAGTAATCATAGTTAGTACCATCAAATAGAGGAGGCCTATTAGAGGACATTCCTTCTTTCATGAAAGAACCCATAATTACAGATATGTAAAGGATAAATTTAGAATTGCGAGATGTAAAGCTCTAATATGCAATTCCTAGCTACTGATACCACTTGTTAGACTTGAGAGTCTATAAAGTAACCTTAGAGGGGGGGTGAATAAGGTTATAGGTGATTAATGGATTCTTTTTCAATTAAAAAACTTTTTTCGATATTGGTTTGGATTAAATGCGGAATAATAATATTTGACCAATATAGAAGGAGAAGAGAAGTAGAATGAGATGATGGACAGATCAATATTGTATACAGCAATAAAATAGATAATAAGAAGAGAGATCTGGATAAGATTACAATATGATATATTTGCACATTTATATTGAGAATATGATAATATTAGTATTATAAGCAGATAAATCAAGTATATGATAATATCAATATTATAAGCAAATAAAGTGCAAAATATAAAGAGATAGAGAAGAGAGAGAGACACAGCAATTTAGCGAGGTTCGGGATAAAACCCCTACGTCCTCGGCCTTAGGCTTTTCAACCCTTGGACTTAGTAACCACTATATTGAAGAGAGTTTGATACAAACAGTCGACCCCAATATAAGTGAATCTCAATTCCCCTGAATTGAGAACCCAAGCACTCTTGCTAAGGATTTCTAAACCAACTCAATAACCCTATTGAGAGACCCAAGTACACAGCCCAGGATTTCAAAACACCAACTCAATCCCTTGATTGAGAGACCCAAGTACAAAGCCCAGGATTTCAAAATAACCTTGAAATAAAATAAATTACACAATAGAGTTCTATGATCCAATCACTTCAGAGAATGAGTCAATTTAGAAACTGAGAGAGATGAGTGATCTTAGGATATTATAGATGCTCTATAAGATGAGGAATGATCTTGCTTTTGCAACCACTTCAAAATTGATATAACAATAGAAGTTGAGGTTGCTTGAAAGCTTTTTAAAAATATAGATATGATTTAAAAACAAAGCTTTTTGAAAAACAAGATTCAAAACAGTTGGAGCACAGAATCTCAGATCTAGATCTATAAACAGCTTTTGAAAAAAAGATATAACAATTTAAAATCAAAAGCTTATAAAAATAAAACAATGAAGAGTAATAGATCTATAGAGATTCGAATATGAGAGAGCAGAGAAGAAATTGTCAGATGAAGATTTGTTGGAGGTTGTTTGAGAAGTGAAATTAGGCTCTTATTTATAGTGATAGGTGAGGTTCGAATTTTTGCAAAATCATTTATGGCTTGAGATAATCGATTGTTTCATGTAGTGCAAATTGGTGATAATCGATTATGGCTCAATATGGAAGGTAAGGAATAGGCTCATAATCGATTATCTTTTGTAGTGGATTTGAGCAAGTAATCGATTATTTGCCTTCAATCAGGACAATAATCGATTATGGTATGGAGTCCATTTGAGTCACTAATCGATTATTGGTTCTAAAAATGGAAGGAGAGGAATGCATCATAATCGATTATCCTTTGAAGTGGAATTGCATCATAATCGATTATTTGCTTTCAAACAAGGTAAATAATCGATTATGGTATGAATTTGGTATAGGATGGTAATCGATTATGCTATTCAAAAAAAAGGTAGGAATTGGTTCCAAGCTTTCCACAAAATTATTTTTAGGGTTTAGGTTTCCACCATATGCATGCATGCAATTTTAAAATATTTTTCAAAAACTATTTTTATGCATCATGCATGTTTTGAAAAAGTCATCTCTCTCAATAACTAAAGTGTCATACACTTTAGGTGATAGGACCTTACAAGGTGTCCTAAAGAAGGCTTAGACACAAATTAGGGTTTTGAACTTCATATGTTGCTTCTTCTTCAAGCTTCTCTTCTTTTGTGTCTTCTTCTCTTTAAATTAAGTCCTGCACTTTGCTCAACTTGAAACATTAGTAGATATGATGTAATTTGTTATCATTCAAAATAAAGGACTGTTTTACCCTTGGTTCAACAGTGCGCACCTCCCCCCCTCGATCTGGATCTGGATCTGAACGGCGGGGGAGGGAGAGCGACGAGAGAGAGAATGGCGAGAGGTTGGGTGGGTGGTGGTTCTTCCAGATCTGTTTGCTTCTTCCATTTTTGTTTCCAGATCTGTTTGGTGGGTGGTGGTTGACGGTAGTGGGTGGTTGTTGACGGTGGTGGGTGGTGGTGGTGGTTGGTGGTGGACGGTGGGGGGGGTTTATGTTTTATTTTTTTAATTGTTTTAATTGAATTAATTGTTTTAATTGTTTTAATGTTTTAATTGAATTAAATAATAACGTGAGGGACAAAAATGAAACGAATATGAAAGATAAAGGACGAAAACGGACAAAAAAAAAGATAAAGGACCAAAGTGAAACGAAACTGAAAGATAAAGGACCAAAACGGACCAAAAAAAATATAAAGGGCCAAAGTTAAATCTGGACCAAAGATAAATGACCAAAAGTGCTATTTAGCCATAAATATATTAGGTTTGTTCCTCGATAATCGAATATGTGAAAAATGAAAATAAATTTGTGATAAATTATGCAAAGTTTGTTCATCAGTAACCTGTTTGGTGAAAAAAAATCATAACGAAATGAGTAAAGTACAATGCTAAGTAGTATGTTTTGGGATGCTTCAAAATTTCGTCACAAATCAGTAATCTGTTTGGTGAAAAAAATCATAACGAAATGAGTAAAGTACAATGCTAAGTAGTATGTTTTGAGATGCTTCAGAATTCACAATAGTGTGTTTTTTTTGCTTTACTGTTCGCAAAAAATCCAATTATTCAAATATGCAAAATTTGTACCTCTAACCAGTTTAGTGGGAAAAAAATATAATTTCGTTACAAAATACATAAAGTTTGATGCTAATCAGCGTGTTTTGAGACACTTCGGTGTTCGAATAAAATTTAACCGTTCTAATACTCAAAAATATAATTTTATGCCAATTATTCTTCCTTCTTTCTTCTTCTATGTTGTAACACCAATAGTACACAGCTATTTTTTGGTGAATTAACTTAGCCGCGTCATTGTTACCACCCCGTGCATAATCTTTACTTTTCGTTTCAGTTTGGTCCTTTATCTTTTTTTTGGTCCGTTTTGGTCTTTTATGTTTCATTTTCGTTTCATTTTGGTCCCTCACGTTATTATTTAATTCAATTAAAACATTAAAACAATTAAAACAATATATTGGTCCCCCACCGTGAACCCCTCCCCCCCCCCCCCACCGTGAACCCCTCCCCCCTCACCGTGAGCCACCAACAACCACCACCCATAGTTAGAATCTGGCGCTGAGTGAGAGAGAGAGAGAGAGAAACGAAACTGAATTAATTGAATCTTAAACCACCAACTTGATTCACTGTCGCTGGGTGAGAGAGAGAAACGAAGGAGATGAATTTCTGACTGAGAGGAACGAAGAACGAAGGACATGAAATCGCTGAGATTGTTTGGGAGGAAGAAGAATGACTGACGAAACTGAACGAAACTGGTGCGCACCTCCCCCCCTCGATCTGGATCTGGATCTGAACGGCAAGGGAGGGAGAGCGACGAGAGAGAGAACGGCGAGAGGTTGGGTGGGTGGTGGTTCTTCCAGATCTGTTTGCTTCTTCCATTTTCGTTTCCAGATCTGTTTGGTGGGTGGTGGTTGACGGTAGTGGGTGGTGGTTGACGGTGGTGGGTGGTGGTGGTTGGTGGTGGACGGTGGGGGGGTTTATGTTTTATTTTTTTAATTGTTTTAATTGAATTAATTGTTTTAATTGTTTTAATGTTTTAATTGAATTAAATAATAACGTGAGGGACAAAAATAAAACGAATATGAAAGATAAAGGACCAAAACGGACCAAAAAAAAGATAAATGACCAAAGTGAAACGAAACTGAAAGATAAAGGACCAAAACGGACCAAAAAAAAAGATAAAGGGCCAAAGTTAAATCTGGAGCAAAGATAAATGACCAAAAGTGCTATTTAGCCATAAATATATTAGGTTTGTTCCTCGATAATCGAATAGGTGAAAAATGAAAATAAATTTGTGATAAATTATGTAAAGTTTGTTCATTAGCAACCTGTTTGGTGAAAAAAAAATCATAACGAAATGAGTAAAGTACAATGCTAAGTAGTATGTTTTGGGATGCTTCAAAATTTCGTGACAAATCAGTAATCTGTTTGGTGAAAAAAATCATAATGAAATGAGTAAGGCACAATGCTAAGTAGTATGTTTTGAGATGCTTCAGAATTCACAATAGTGTGTTTTTTTTTGCTTTACTGTTCGCAAAAAATCCAACTATTCAAATATGCAAAATTTGTACCTCTAACCAGTTTAGTGGGAAAAAATATAATTTCGTTACAAAATACATAAAGTTTGATGCTAATCAGCGTGTTTTGAGACACTTCGGTGTTCGAATAAAATTTAACCGTTCTAATACTCAAAAATATAATTTTATGTCAATTCTTCTTCCTTCTTTCTTCTTCTATGTTGTAACACCAATAGTACACAGCTATTTTTTGGTGAATTAACTTAGCCGTGTCATTGTTACCACTCCGTGCATAGCACGGGTGTACCGCCCTAGTAAGTAAAAGAACCCAATCTAGCGTATATTCGGTAGAAGAGAAAAATGAAGAGAGAAGGAGAAAAAAAAGAGTGACTTTCAATTGTTCGACAATCTCTATTCTCTTTTTCCTCTTTCTCTTCTACAAAATAGTATTAAATCAAACAATACTATTAAATTAAATAGTATAAAATAGTATTAAATCAATCACTTCTTTTCTCGCTATAATAAACCAATCTATAGAACTAATAAAAAACAATAAAAAGTTATTCTCTTTTTTTTCTCTCTATTCTACGAAACACACCTTAATGTATTTTAGTTTAAACTTAAATGTAGGTCTATGCATGCTTGCTTTCAATATAATATGACTTGTAAAATGAGAGTATCAAAAAAGAAATATATGTTTGGCTTTCGATACATGGCATGATGCTTGCCTTTTCTTTGTTTAATCATATTTTCGGATTGATCGTTGGAACTTAATTAGATTATGATTTTGACATGTAAATTTTGAATTTGCTATTTGAAAAAATTTAATATTAAACATGGCATATTAATGCATTAATATTGAAACCAACACTATTAGCCCAGTGACGTAAGCTACTCTGAGACACAGGGGTTAACCTGGTGCTCTCAGGTTCGACTTTCGCAGTGACAAACTCGGTGTTGGTCAATACAAAATTTGCTCCTAAACATATGCAGAGATCAGTCTTTCGTTGAAAGCGTTTGAACATTCTGTGGATAGTCACTAGTTAGCACTTGCTTGAACCAAAAAAAATACATTAATATTGAGACACAAGTCGATTTGGTATTTCCAAGTTCGATTCCCACGACGACAAATTTTGTGTTGGACACTAAAACTCTGCTACTAACATGGATTGGAATCATGGGGCTCAATTATCATAGTCACCATATGATTAAATTTCAATGGCATGGTGTGTAGAATATTTTCCACCACTTTGCTGTTGGGAATGTCTTCTCCTTACACCCTCATCTTGTGGACAAGATCCGAAACACATGAAAAATGTTGTTCTGCCGTTTTTGAACTAGTCGTCTCATACATTTAAATTCTCTATGAAGAGATTGCAATTTATATTTTTGAGCTTTCTCAACTCCTTTGTATGGCAACTCCAAGATATCCCACGTTTTTTTAACACTTTTGACATTTGCTATTTTACCAAAAACTTATTTATCCACTCTTTGGTGAATTTGTGAAAGTGCCAATTGGTCCCTTCTTTGAGCAGCTTCGTATCGCCCTTGTTGCACTCCCATTTCGAAAAAACTCAAGTATAAATAAATGGACATCAAAATTTCTCAATAATTATAATAAGATTTCCCATTTGAGATCAGGCTAAACAATATTGAAATTGGTCATCACATCTCTCTCAAAATATATTGAAAAGTTTAATAAGGGTAAGAGATCTTACAAAGTATATTGTTAAGTTGATAGGGTGAGGGTAATGATTTTAGGGTTTTTTTTTTCGTAAAACACCCCCCCCCCCCCATTATACCCCATACCCCCATAATTGACAAAACAGACGAAATTACCTCTAAAATCAAAAAAAAATCCGGAATTGCGTCATAATGAGGTAAATTCGGAACTCAGTTTTTTTGGATTTCCGGATTTACCTCATTTTAGTGTATTTCCGGAATGTTAACTGCGTTCCGGAATTATACTAAAATGCGGTAAATCCGTAAATCCATGGAAAATGGCTTCCGGAAGTATGTTAAAAGAGGTATTTGGAACACATTATACTTTTCAGAAATATGGTATTTCCGGAGACCAACATCAATTCAAAATTCATGCTAAGATCTATCACTTGTGGAGCTTTTCCAGAATAACACTGAAATGAATTGCAAACCACAATTCAAAATAAGGAGCACCGTTTCCGGAATAAACGAAATGAATTGCAAACCACAATTCAAAATGAATTGCAAACAATTAGTTATATGAAATAAACGAAATGAACCCTGCAATTGGATTTAATCAGCTTTTCGGAAATAAAGTAAATGCGAAACCAATATGCAGAACCAATCAATATTTTCAGAAATAAAGGTAAATTCGTAAGATTTCCGGAAACACCTCAAAAAGAGGATAATTCCAAAAGCCAATTTGGCTTCCAAAAATACATCTTTTGAAGTGATTCCAGAAAGTTCAACAAAATTGGCTTCCGGAATTATCCTCTTTTGAGATAATTCCAAAAAGTTTTAAAAAAATCAATTTTTTTCAATTTTTAAGGGGTATTTTTGGGTTTAACGGAGTATAGGGGAGAATAAGGAGGGTACAAAAGAAAAAACCCATGATTTTATTCCGTGCCACCAATTTTATTCTGGTCCAATAATATCGTTTCTTAATCATGAAGTTTAGCAACATGTCATGCTCCCTACATCTTCTAGGAAGTTACTTTATTTAATTGCTAGCATAAATCTTTGAAACTCAATTATTTTAAGTCCCGCCATTAAACCAAATAGTCTTAGCTGAGAATCACTGATAGTAGTGGCCCTAGTGGAACATATCAAAATCATTACAATCACAAACGAAAATATAGAACCACGAATGCAATTGGAATGTCATCATTACTTGGTACTATAGAGATAATGTCTTCAAGTGAAAAAAAAAAGGCTCGTCGACGCTTGTAATGACCACTATGCCCCTTGCCGACCCTCAAGAGTCAAGATTTAATAGAACAAATTAAAAGACTGAAAAGATAATGTAGTGTCAATGTGTCATCACTGCAATGAATATTGATTGACTATAGGATATACCTATATAATAATGCTATTGAAGAAGAAAGTGTTCCCATCAAACCCTCTTTACTTATGAAAAGGAATTTAGCTTTATCTCGTAATATTTTAATCAGAAGGAAAATAAAGCAAACCCTCTTTACTTATGAAAAGGAATTTAGCTTTATCTCGTAATATTTTAATCAGAAGGAAAAGAAAGTGTTCCCATCAAACCCTCTTTACTTATGAAAAGGAATTTAGCTTTATCTCGTAATATTTTAATCAGAAGGAAAATATATCGCCAAGTTTTCTTCTTGGAAGATTTATATTACACTGATTTAACCTCACTAGCTTGTCTAAAAATATCAAAAAGGCCATCAGAGATAATTACCTCAAAAATGGAGTAATAAGTATAACAGGATATGATAGTAAGAAACTTTGAAACGGGTTTTTCCAATTCAAAAACAACTTAAAAATCTATTCTTATTTTTCTTTGAAGCATAAGTAAATTATGTGGTGCACCTTCACCTTGACCATCTTCATCTGCACTTGAAAATGAAATGACATCATTACTTCAATCTTCGGCGGATTTTGTGATTTTAGGTGAAGACGGGTGTTATTAAAGTAGAACTATTTATCGACTCAATCAAGGCACTATGATCATTTTGCAATAGAAAATAAAAGGCTTAAATACCATTTTGGTCCCTGCAATTACACTGAATATCCATTTTAGTCCCTGTAAAAATATTTCTTTTAAAATAGTCTCTGCAAATATTTTTTATCTGTTTTGGTCCCTGCTATGATTTTTATACTGATTTGGCATATTTTAGCGGATGTGGCAGGGACCAAAACAGATAAAAAAATATTTGTAGGGACCAAAACAGATAAAAAAAATATTTGCAGGGACCAAATCAGTATAAAAATCAGTATAAAAATCATAGCAGGGACCAAAACAGATAAAAAATATATTTGCAGGGACTATTTTAAAAGAAATATTTTTACAGGGACTAAAATGGATATTCGGTGTAATTGCAATGACTAAAATGGTATTTAAGCCAAAATAAAAAATTGCTCGAACCCATAGGATTTTCTGGTTTAACCCCCAGTTCGACCGGTCGAGTCATCATCAATTTGACCACAAAACAGATAGGGTCATATCAAGTCACACACATCCGATCAAATGACTCACCCAAATCGATCATACCACTGCTTCTCAGCTGGACTGGCCAGTCCGAGTTTAATAACACTGAGACAATATAATGTAAGTTAAGATAACAATTTCTTTTTGTTGCAACCGAGAAATCAAGTGTGTTCATGAAAACGGGATTGATTAAATAAAAGTGAAAAAATACTTTTACATTGTTGAGAATCCTGAATTGAATTTGAAGATAAACTTGTATTTATTCAAGTTTTCATGGACAATTTTGTTAGTTGGGGAGACAATTTTGGCTGTATGGTTAGGCGTTATTCCTCTAATATCTTAGTTTATATATGTTTTCAACGTTGTTGGTTGGGGGGGCTGGTGTTGGTTTTTCCACACCTCCTCTCATTTTGATTTTAGACTATTTTGCTTGGTTGGATTGGACCACCTATAGTGCTCTTATCAATATATTTTGTGATTAAAAAAACACACAAATGCAAATCTCACTAAAGCATACCCGAACCAACAAGTATGCTTGGAAGTCTTGCTAAAGCATCCTGGTGCTTCAATAGCAAATCTCATTAAAGCATACACAAACGAACAAGTACGCTTATTGTACATCCAATAATGCAAAAGGATCCACCTTTGTTCATCCAAGTTGTAGTCTTGTAGACATAACTAGCCTCCTATACCTTCCTAGATCTGAAAAGTACTCCCCATGATCCGGTAGGATCTTGACATTAGGATCCATAGGAGAGTCAATTGGCTTGCAATCCAGCATTCCAGTGTCTTCTAAGATATTCAAAACATACTTTCTCTGGGAAATAGCAATCCCTGCCTTAGAATGAGCTACCTCAATGCCAAGAAAGTATCGTAACTTTCCTAGATCTTTGACCTGAAAGTGGTGGACTAGATATTGTTTGAGTCCTGCAATCCCATTATGATCATCACCTGTAATGACAATATCATCGACATAGACAACCGGATAAATACATTTGTGAGCGGAGAACTTATAAAAGACGCAGTGGTCAACTTCACTCCGAATCATGCCATACTCTTGAACAACACTGTTGAATCTCTCAAACCATACTCGAGGGGATTGTTTAAGACCATACAAGGCTTTGTGAAGTCGACAAACATACCCACGACACTCCCCCTGAGCAACAAAACCAGGTGGTTGCTCTAGCTAAACTTCTTCTTCTAGATCTCCATGGAGAAATGCATTCTTGAAAAAGAAGTTTATCTAGAGCAACCAGCTGTGAGAAAGGAATAGACGAACATAAGCCATTTTAGCCACCGGTGAGAAAGTATCACTGTAATCAATACCAAAAACCTGAGTATAGCCCTTAGCCATGAGGCGGGCTTTCAGACGATCAATACTTCCGCCTAGACCAACTTTGACAGTATATACCCAACGACACCCAACAATAGATTTACCAGGAGGAGGTGGCACAAGAGTCCATGTCATCTCATCAATCATAGCCTGTCGCCAACCTGAATGAGAAAGAGCTTCCTGCGTGGACTTAGGAATGGTGATTGAAGAAATAACTGAGACAAATGTATAATGTGAAGGTGATAAACGGTGATAACTGAGGAAATTATAGGATGAGGGTTACGGGTGGAACGTGTACCTTTACGCAATGCAACAGGATGGTCATCTGACTCGGTAGGCGGATCCGGAGTAGAAGAGGAATCTGGGGGAGGAGATGAGTCACTAGGATCTTCGGTAGGAGGTAGATCAACAGGAGGGAGACGTGCACGACGCTGATAAGTTTGCAAGGGGGTAAGACTATGAGGACTAGGAAGTTCTGTAGGAGATGGGGGATCTGTCTGGTCAATGATGGGTGTGAATGGGACTACCGGGACAAGGTCAGGAATAGGTACTACTTGAGAGACAGACTCAGACTCAATGGGAGATGCAAAGAAGGGTGCATCCTCAAAGAAGGTGACATCAGCAGACATGTAAAAGCAATGGGTGGAGGGACAGTAGCATTGATACCCTTTTTGAACTCTTGAAAAGCCAAGGAAGACACACTTAACTACACGAGCAAACAAATTATCAAGTCTTGGAGTAAGATCATGAATAAAACAAGTGGATCCGAAAACTCAATGAGAGATACGGAACAAGGGATCATCAGGAAACAATATGGAATGGGGAACCTTATTCTAAATAGCAGAGGATGGCATTCTATTAATCAAGTGTCCTAAAGTGAGGACATTATCCCCCCAAAACTTCAAAGGAACATTAGCATGGATAAGCAAAGTGCGTGCTGTTTCAATTATATGACGGTTCTTACGTTCAGCAAAGTGCGTGCTGTTTCAATTATATGACGGTTCTTACGTTCAGCAATGCCATTTTGTTGTGGGGTATGGGGACAAGATGATTGGTGTATGATGCCATTTTCAGCCATAAAAGAATTAAAGGATGCAGAAAAATACTCTTTTGCATTATAACTGCGTAAAGTGTGAATAGAACAACCAAATTCTTTTTTAATTTTCTTAAAGAAATTTTGAAAAACACTTAGAAGTTCAGATCTATCCTAAAGTAGGTAGATCCATGTACAACTAGAAAACTCATCAATAAAAGTGACAAAATATTTATGTCCTACAATTGAAGTGACTCGACTTGGTCCCCATACATCTGAGTGAACAACATCAAAAGGAGAACGAGCTTGTGACTGAGTACTGCTAGGGAAGGAAGATCGAACATTTTTCCCAAGCTGACAGGATTCACAATCTAAAGACTGCAAGTGAGGCAAGTGAGGGAACCATAACTTTGAACTTCTTGAGACTTGGATGACCTAACTGACGATAAAGACTTATCGTCTGTTTCGTACTCTGGTCCTGTATAACAAAATAATCATCATCAAAAGTTATAGAACATTTTAGACTTCGAGTCAGACGACTAAGTGAAATTAAATTAAATGGACAATTGGAAACATGAAGAACATGGTCAAGAGGTAAGTTTGGAAGAGGAGGAGTGGCTTCACCAATGCCACTAGCTTTAGCTTTTGATCCGTCGGCAACGGTAATGTGATGTGGGGTGTTAGGTTGGGATATTTTGGATAAAACAGATGGATTATCAGCCACATGATCGGAAGCTCCAGAGTCCACAATTCAAGAGTCAGCAGGCGATGATTGAGAGATACAGACTGTAGAATTACCAGAATGACCAATTGTTGCCGATGATGAAGCCTGGGAAGCCTTATACTGTAGGTATGCCTTGTACTCCTCATCAAATAACATATTTTGTTTAATGTTTCTCTGTTCAGAATCCTTTCCATTACCATTAGACTGAGTCACATTTACTGGTTTCTCTAGAAAGCCGTGAAGGGAATAACACTTGTCTTTAGTATGACCGAGTTGCTTACAATAAATGCACTGAGGACGGCCTCCACCACGACCTCCTTGGCCACCCCCACAACCACGACCGCGTCCCCCACGACCTGCAAAATTTGAAACAAAAGCAGAGGACTCTATGTTAGTTTGAAATCTTTTTCCCCCAGATCCTTCCAATCCAGGAAGACGTATGAGATGTCTGATAAGATCCTCTGTCGAGGGAATGTCTGATGCAGAAAGAATGTTGCTTCGTAGTGACTCATACTTTTGATGACGGCCATAAAGAACATAGATCATGCACACATTATTCAATTTCTCAAGCATCTTCATTGGGTCATTGTCGGTCACAAGGAGCTTGAACTCGTTTACTGCTGACTGAGCCTTATTAGCATATGTCATGATGTTGTCTTCTGTCATCTCAAGGGTGGTTAAATTATGAATAACACCATAGAGACGCTGGATATCATTAGAATAAACATTCTTAGCCTTATGCCAAATATCATAACAAGTAGTGTATGAGTGAGCGATAGTGGACTAGCAAGGAGGGTTCAATGGTTTGCCACAAAAGAGAGACTAATTGACAATCTGCTTGTTCCCAATCTTGACGCAAATCTTTATCAATATCTGAAGAATTCTTAGTGAGGTGATCTAAAAGCCTTTGTCCCATAAACAACATTTTGACAGATGCAGACCAATTCAAATAATTATCACCATTGAGTTTCTCCGTTGTTATAGAGGGATTACCGGAGAAAACATAAGACACAATACTCTTACTTGAAGATCCAGACTTATTTTGATCCTTTTCTGAACCAGAACTCATCCTTGATGTTGAATAGAGGACCAAGTGCAGTAAAAAGATGATAGAATAGATATGGTGACAATACAGACCAGAAAACGTATAGAAAGTAACAAATAAAACGCACAAACGGTTCACAAACCACAAAATAGAAAGATAGCACCTGAAAACGTGGTACCCACTGACCAAACGTTGTCAGAATAGATAGATCTGGAGATTCCGAGCAGAACTGGACCAGCGGCGTGTCGAACGGAGCGGTGGAAGGCGGTGCGTGGACTTCACGCACCGGTGAGACTGTGTTGACTTTAAGCGCGCGTGAGGGCGCGTGACGGTGGCTACTGCGGCAGCGTTTCAGTGGTGGGCCGGTCTGATTGAGGCGGTTCTGATGGTGGGGGTCTCGTACCACCTAGGGTCGTCTAACTTGGACTTTAGGACGGTACAGCTAGGGTTTGAAGTGAGAGAGAACTAAGAGAGAAGGTTTTGGTGTTTTTCAGGCCTAGTGATCATAGGCTTTGATACCATGTTGAAATGATTAGAATATTGTGTGTTGATTAGCACACACATAGTCTCTATTTATAGTTACCAATGAGTATCTCCTAATTAATTACAAAAGATATTCTACAATCCTAATAATAAAGACACAATCAGAAATATATCTCAAGAGTTTCCAAAGATCAATTTCAAAGGCTTTAACTTCAAGTCCAAGAAATTGAGAAGAGTGATACTTTTCACACTGCTTCTATATGTTATGAATCACTTCACTGCATCCATTCTAATCATAGTAAGAGCTATTCTACTGATTATACATGACCATGACATTGAATTATATTAGTTGTCAATCCATTTTCCAGAGGATGACCAGCAAGACACACATCCACTAATCATTCAACAGCATAAATTTACCAATAAAAAAATAATGTAATGAACAAAAAGAAAGACAAACATTGCCACGTAAGTGATAAACATTCAAACTCCCAATGGCACCTAAAAATGGATTTATAGCAGGAATTTCTCTTGACGAAAAAAAGCAGGAATGAGTACTTCAATACTGTGCTACATCATGTCCCTTTAATTATACAGGTGTGTCTATAAGAATATGATACACGGGGTTGCCATATAAGGTTTCTTTCCTTTTTTTTGGCTACTGAATAATTATCAAGCAAGATAAATCTCAATAGGACTGACATGTCTGGCATAGAGAATAGCAGCCATGTCATAACAATAGTGATTTCAATTTCAATATGCTGTAAATTTCATTCCATATGGTAATTACAAGTACAGAGGTATCACCTTGAGGGTCCATTGCCAAAATTGTCATCTTTAATTGCTTTGCTTTCGGCTACTCATCATAAACCCAATTGGAGACACGAGACCAACGACCTGCTAATCCTGCTGTCATTTTTGAGTCAAGTAATTCGAGTTGTCTTTTAACCCATGGAGGATCATGTTTACTCAGCCACAGAGTTTCACCAGTATCCTTGTGCTTAAAATCAGGTTGCTTTGGGTTTAACTTGCGCTTTCTTTGATCCCACCACTCATTAGGATTGGAGAAAAACACTTGCCATAGGTAAAGCCGATTCCGATCATTTTGGATGACATCTTCAGCTATATTTATTTAAGATGAGAACAATAAGAACATGCATAAGCACAGGAACAAGCATTAAAAATTAAAAACAAATCAGACAATGATCAATGAAGAAGCGGTAAAAATAATAGAACAGGCTCAGTCCAGAATGACGCATACACCTCTTCCCTGGTGTAAACAAAGAACTGCCAAAGCGGGAACAATTTAATAGTTGATTCTAGACTTGTATGGCTTGAAATGCATAACAGATCACCTACTAATAATACTTCTGAGTTTTTTTATAAGACTAAACACAATTTTTATTAATAACATGTAGAAAACATGCTCAAGTTAAGCCTAGTTTACCATATTGTACAGCTTAGTAACAAAGTAAAAGCCACCACATGATTACATCACAGCAGTTGCATAATGTGACAGTAACCCTTGCATATTAACTGCTGCATAACATGACAGAAATGTTCCAAACACATCTCCGATCCTAGTGACCGGACAAAGACCACTACCGGTATGAATCTGGTTCTGTATTCTTTACAGGGTTTTCATCCCCTTGCACTGTTGACTTCATCATTTTTTAGGGAGGGTGCTTTCTGCTAATAAAGGAGCCATTCCAAACTAAACATAACAGCACATTCACCCATTACTTTAACCTCTCCTTAGGCCTTCCTCCTGTCATGCTTCAAATCTGCAGCACTCATTTGATCAAGTTGCAACATTAATGCTTCCTTAATACGAGTACACTCCCTTAGGAACATTACAAAATTCGGTTACAATTTATTAGTGACACGAGCCCCGCCTGCATAGTCAATATTACTGCCAATTTACACTGTTAGACTCCTCAATTTTATGCCTAGGCATGCTATAAAATTCTGAATCTACTGAGACACCGGGTAGCTGTGGCTGTTTATCGAAGAAGTTATCCATTTCCAAGCATGTGATTGAGTTTCCTCCATAATGACCCCCCACATCGATTAATTCTGATTCAAATACAGCCTTATCGTGGGCTCTAATCACCCAAATGCCTGCATACCAAATAGCCATCTCAACAGTAGTAATCTCTATGCAAATAGTTGCACCTTCAACGGCACCATTTATGCCATGTCTTCTTCTACACCTCATCCACCTATAGATTAAAATCTCTCATTACGATCCTATAAGCCGACCTCACTGTATAGCTTCCGGACTTCTCTTCCCTTCACACCCATCAACCCTGCAGATTATCCGTAAATTCTACAGCCTCTACTACTTTCATGAGCTGATTCAGCAACTCTTTTTCCATTGAAACAGACTTCCACATCCATATCCAACCATCTACCTCCCGTTGTCGCAAGTCGGCCACCTTGATTTCTGTCACATGAGAGCATGAATAATCTACAAAAGCATTCTTTTAACAATCCTCCCTTGCACCAAGATTCATGCCAAACCTAGGTGTCTAGCCCGTCCCAAACCTTTAACCCCAAAGAATTTGACAACCATTTTCTCTTGAACCCCCACACTCCTCATCCACAAAAAACATCCTTCCACCATAGGTATCCGCTCCTGACTCCCCCATCTAAAACTTTGCTTGCCCCATATTTCATCCTTCAAAGCCATTTCCCTAATAAGGCTAAATTAAAAACCTTCAAGTTTTTTATGAGTAAACCATCTTCCTCTGGATCCCTACACACTGTGTCCCACCTAACCCAATTCACTCTCCTAGACCTTTCATCCCCTCTCCAAAGAAACTTTTTGAAGATAAATTCAAGTTGAGAAACGATATTAGAAGAAGCCTTGGGGAAGAAAAGGAAATAATCTGAGAATGCATACGGGAATGACTTGAGTAGAATAACAAGTCACCCCCCGTGGATAGCTTTCGGCATGTCCAAGATGACAACATGTGCCTCACAATGTTCACGCCCGGTATCCAAGTCACTTCTTTTTTTGGTCCAAATAATCAAATGGGATCGCACCAATTTCGCAATTCAATGACCGAGTCGCTTTGTTCAACCACCATTGAGGGACATTCACCTCAACCAATTGGCTCTTGTGGAAATTCACCTATAAACCGGATACCGCGTCGAACAATTGTAATATAGCCTTAATTGCCTTCACGTTTGACTATATTACCTTGCCCATGATTAACGAGCCATCAACAAATTGGAGGTGAGATAGCATTGACTTCTGATTTCTAAATCTATAACTTGCAAACTTGCCCATCTTAATTGCCTTATTTAGCATAAATCCTAGGCCTTCTGCAGCAATGACGAACAAGAGAGAAGGGAGACAATCTCCCCAACTATAAATTCCTTCGCTAGGCTTCCGTTTACAAATGCAAAGATAGTGGCTATAGATAAGCATTCAACAATATTTTGAGAGAAGAAGCTTGTCAAGAAATTGCTTTTGTCTTCTACAATAATTCCATAGCCTTTAATGCGGCAAAAAGTGATGAATTTCACAAGATGTTGGAGATGGTTTCTAGACATAGCCTTGAATTTAAGCCACATTCCTATCATCAGACCAGAACAAAGTACTTAGAGCATGATGGAGATGACAATGAAGAACACGTGATTATTTGGAAGAAGGCAGAATGCACTATAATGATGGTGAACCGACAAAAGGAGAACAATTTTGAACTTCTTAGTGAAGATACCTAAAGGTGTTGCCTTTTTTAAGTTCATCGATGCTTCTCACATAAAAAACTGATAATAAAATGGTAGAACAAAATGTTCTCTAAATTGTGACAGACAGTGCAGTAAATTACTAACTTGTTGGTGCAATGTTGGAGGAGAAAAGGAAGAAACTTTACTGGGCACCATGTGCAGCACACTGTATTGATATTGTATTAGAGAATTTTTAGAGAAAAAAGATAGTGGATCATCATGAAACAATTTCAAAGGGTACGAAAATTGCACAATATATGTATTTAAAAATTTATGTAATTTATTTATTACAATATTTCACAAAGGAAGGACTTGGTGAGACCAGCCATGACTCAGTTTGCAACAACTTATGTAACTTTGGGTCTCTCAAAGGGGCACTGATAAGAATGTTCGCATATGATGAATGGACCTCAAGTCGATTTGCAAGGACAATGGGAATGGAAGCTTATTGAAGAAGTGATTATGGATAAAGAGTTTTGGAAGATACTAATTTGCTTGAAAGGTGTTTATCCACTAATCAAAGCACTAACCAAGTTAAAGAGAGAATTCAAAGTGCCTTCAATGGTGTCTAGAAAAGGTAAACTATTAATACTAGTTTACATTATATAGTTTAATTTTTAAAATTATATTCAAAACTAATTCAATTTTGTTTTTCCATTATTCAAATCTCTATGAGATATCATTGATGAGACATGTTGTAGGCTACTATCTCTACCCTCAACTACATTACAACTCTTTTAAAGCTGATTATGAAGTCTAATGTGGGTTATATGATTGATCGAAAAGGATGGTGGGAGATGTTGAAGAAATTAGAAAGATTGATTCTCAACTTGTAGATTTCAAAATACGAGCATATTTTTTTGGTAGGGCGATAACTATGGCTACACTTAAAACCAAAATCTCATCACAATGGTGGGTATCACATGGAGATGAACGCGTTAAGCTTGATCTGTAGTTCATCCGGTTGTGAGCGAAATTGGAGTGCTTTTGAGATTGTAAAATTTCTTTAAATTTCATTTTAAAAATTGCCTACAACTTGTTGTATATTAATGGAGTTTGTATCTATTAGGTACACACAAAGAGAAGAAATCGTTTGAAACAAAAGAAGATGAATAATGTTCTAACCTTAATATGATACCCTTAAGTACATCACAAAGACAACATCATTCATAGTCTTTTGTTTCAAATGATTTCTTCTCCTTGTGTGGACCTCATAGATACAAACTCCATTAATGTATAGCATGTTATGGGTAATTTTTAAAATGATCTCAAAATCACTCCAATTTCACTCACAACCAGATGAATCGCAAGTCAAGCTTAACATATGTGTGTGATACCCACCATTGTGATGGAGTTTTGGTTTTAAGTACAACCATAGCTATAGCTATTGCACCACCAAAAAACTTGGCTCGAGGTGCCTTGAAATCTTCAAGTTGAGCACCAATCTTACTAATTTCTTAAACATCTTCCATCATCCTTTTTCATCATCCTTTGTAAGCAATCATCTATTCTACGTTTAATTTCATAGTCAGCTTCAAATTAAGGGTTGTAATCTAGGTGAGAGATGAGATAGTAGCGTGCAGCATGCAAAGGCTTATGGAGTTGTATATCCCATCTCTCATCAATGATATCCCATAGAGACTTGAAACTAAATAATGCAAAAACAAAATTGAATTAGTTTTGAATATAATTTTAAAGTATTAATCAAAATACATAATAATGTAAACTAAAGTTTGTAGTTTGCCTTTTCTGGTCAACATTGAAGGCACTTTGTATTCTCTCTTTAGATTGCTCCATTGGCTTATAAATAAATCTTATAATTGGAGAATCCACTAAACAAAGTACTTTGATTGGTGGAAGAACACCATTCAAACAATTCACAATACTTTTCCAAAACTCTTTATCCATAATCACTTTTTCAATAAGCTTCTCTCCCCTTGTCATTGCAATCCTATTTGATGTTTATTCATTAGAATGCCCCTTTGCTCTACATGAGACACACCAAAGTTAGATAAGAAGTAGCAAACCATGGTTGGTCTCACCAAATCCTTTCCCTTGATGAAATGTTGTAAAAAATAAATTATAGAAGTCTTTACATAAATATATGGTGTGATTTTCTTTCCCGTTGAAAATGTTTCATGATGAACGCCTACTTTTTCCTTAAAATCCTCTAACATAAGATCAATAGAGTGTGCTGCATATTGTGTCTAGTAAAGTTTCCTCCGTTAACATTGCACCGACAACTTTGTAATCTGTTGTATTGCAAGTCAAATTTGAACAACATTTTCTTCCCCAGCTGGTTCTACAATTTGATTAATCATTTCAAATATTCTATCAGTAGTTTTTAATATGTGAGAAGAATAAAAAATCAATACCTTTGGGGTTGTTCATTAAGAAGTTCAAAATTGTTCTCATTTTGTCAATTCACTCATCACTCCATATTTTGCTTCAAGTACTTTGTTCTAATAGGAAGGTGGCTTAGATCCAAGGCCATGTCTAGAAATCATCTCTAACATCTTGTGAAATTCATTACTTTTTGCCACATTATAGGCTATGGAATTATTGCAGAAGAAGGAAGCCATCTTTTGACAAGCCTCTTCTCTCAAATTCTTCTTGAAGATGTAATGGATGGTGAGTGCTTACCACTCTTGTTGAAAATATTCCTAAAGTGTATCATTCTTATCCTTTGATTGCCTTTTTTCTTTTCCTTTTTCGGTATTTGCCTCCTTCTCTTCTGGTTTCTTCACTAATTTTTTTGCAAGGATTTTACAATGTCCCGCATTTGTTTTTTCACCTCATCAGTTATAGATTTACTGGGAAAGTGATTGCTTAAAACTTATAGTTGCTGAGAAAGTGATTGCTTAAAACTTATATGCATAAAATATACTAGTAAGATTTACCAAGGATGCATTTTTTAGATAAACAATTTGATTAAGCGCTTACTAAATAAGTTATTCTAAAGCGCTCAATTAAATGTTTATTCATAAGATACTATAGCCAATTTAATGAAATAAGTTGAAAACAATGTTGGATGCTATTTTTATAAGTGTGACCAAGCATTAATATTAGTGTTTGTATCCTAAAATAAGCACAAGTAAACTTTGGATAAGCATTTTCAAAAACTCCCTAATTCAATATTCACCTCCCTCAGGTGTGTTCCTTTTCTTTTCCTCACTCAAAATGTTGTTCTATCAAAAGAAAACAAAAATTCATCTTCATTTGGTTATGCTAGAAACTAATGGCTCGTTTATTTTATTTTCAAATTTTGATTTTTTGTTTTCAATACGATACACATACCAGTATATACATTATCAAGGAATCGATATCCAAAATGGAGATTAGTTGTGCAGGAAGCTGATAGAAACAGAACTATTCTGATATTATCTTTCATAATTTGCAAAATCATTTCATTGATTTGTGAGAGAGATACAATAGGTTTATATAGGATTTACAAGGATTGAAAGGCTTGGCTGTTTGATCAGTTAGTTAGTTACAAACTAACTGATTTGAACAGCCTGAACAGATAGTCTAACAGAATGAAAACAGTTAGTAACAAACTACTAACTGCATCTAATTTTAACCTATTAACAATACTTGAAGTAAAGCTATACTAATACATCTATTACTCCCCCACAAGATCAGCATGAGAGCAAAGCTTTGCTTGAAATGTTGAGCTTGTCCCTTAGGAAACAAAATGGTCCTTTTGCCAAAGGTTTAGTCAAGATGTCAGCAATCTGAGCATCAGCAGGGACATGACAGACAACCAGTGTTTTGCTCAGAACCTTCTCACGAACAAAAAACAGATCTAGCTCCATGTGTTTTGTCCTGGAGTGCAACACAGGATTGTGACTGATGGCAACAGTGCTTTGGTTGTGACAGAAAATTACAGGAGTGGAGTGATTGATCTGGAGCTCTTGAAGAAGGGACTGAACCCATAGAATTTCAGAAGCTGCAAGGGCCAAGCTTCTGTATTCAGCTTCAGCACTAGACCTAGCTACTAGTGTCTGTTTCTTAGACCACCAAGAGATAGGATTAGGGCCTAGGAAGATGCAGGCGCCAGAAGTAGATCTCCTATCATCAATGTCACTGGCCCAGTCAGCATCACAGTAGGCTTGCAGAGATAGAGGTACTGATGGAGTGGCAGGTTTCAGATGCAAACCAAGCTGAAGAGAGCCCTGTAGATACCTAAGGATTCGTTTGACTGCAGACCAGTGAGATTCCAAGGGTTGTGATAGAAACTGACAAGCCTTGTTGACTGCAAAGCCTATGTCAGGTCTAGTAATTGTTGCATATTGAAGAGCACCAACTATAGACCTATAAAATGTAGGATCAGCCACGTAGTCAGAGCCAAATTTGGAGAGCTTTGTCTTAGCAGGTAGAGGAGTGGAAATGCCTTTTGCAGATGACATACCAGCTCTTTCTAGTATCTCTCTGATGTATTTTGACTGAGTAAGTAAGAGAGATCCATCTTTCATGTGGTTGACCTCAATGCCAAGGAAGTAGTCAAGAGCACCAAATTGTTTGAGAGCAAACACAGTTGTTAGTTTAGTGATTAAGGTTTGTACTGCTGTAGGTGAGGAACCAGTAATAATAATGTCATCTACATAGATGAGCACATAGAGATAGCAGCCTTTGAATGAATGGACAAATAATGAAGGGTCACACTTGCTAGTTTTGAACCCAAAACTGAGTAAAGTGTGATTTAGACGCTCATACCAAGCCCTAGGAGCCTGTTTCAGCCCATAGATAGCCTTATTTAGCTTGCAAACTAGAGACTTATCTCCTGCCTCAAAACCTGTAGGTTGACACATATAAACTTCTTCCTCTAGAAGACCATGAAGAAAGGCATTGTTTATGTCTATTTGTTGAATAGGCCAATGATGAGTGATAGCAAGAGTAAGGATTATTCTGACTGTGATAGGTTTGATGACTGGAGCAAAAGTCTCAGAGTAGTCAGCACCTTCCTTTTGTGTGAATCCCTTGGCAACCAACCTTGCCTTATACTTGTTGACTGAACCATCCTGGTTTTCCTTGATTCGAAATATCCACTTGCTGCCAATGGCCTTCCTATGCCTGAGAAGAGGAACCAAGGTCCAAGTTTTGTTAGCAATCAAGGCATTGTACTCTAGCTGCATTGCGTCTTTCCATTTTGGACAAGAGAGGGCCTGCTGAACAGTATGGGGTTCTACTGTGGTGAGGTGTAAGGTTGGATATAATCTTGGTTGGAGGGTGCCATATTTGGATCTAGTAATCATTTGGTGAGTATTTGTGGGTGGTGGTGGTTGTGGTGAGGTGGAAGTGGAGAGAGAAGAGGTTGGTGAGGATGTGACAGGTGAGTTTGGATCAATTGTACTAGAAGCTGAGGATGGTAGAGGAGTAGGGTTGTTGGAAGATGGTAAATTTGGGGAGGGAGGCAGAGGTGGTGAAGTAGACAAGGGAGGGGAGGGAGGCATATTTGGTGGTGAGGTAGATAAAGGTGTAGTTACAGTGAGTGAAGGTAAAGTAAATGAAGTAGCAGTGTGTGTAAGAGGTGTAGATGGAAAAAATTTTGGAAAAGGAAAAGCATTCTCATTAAAAATAACATCTTTAGATAAAAATAGTCTACCTGTGGAGTCAAGGCACTTGTAACCCTTATGATTGGAGGAATAACCTAGGAAAATACACTCAGCTGTCCTGAATTGAAATTTATGTTTGTTGTATGGGCGAAGAAGAGGGAAACAGGAGCAGCCAAAGACTTTTAGAAAGCCGTAGTTAGGGGACTTTTGATATAAAGTGATGTAAGGAATGGAGTTGTTTTGGTGAGGTGATGGTAACCTATTTATGATGTAAACTGAGGTGTGAAAGGCATGATCCCAATACTGAATGGGAATGGAGGCTTGAGAGAGAAGGGAAAGTCCCATATCAACTATGTGACGATGTTTTCTCTCTACCACTCCATTTTGGTGGTGAGTATGAGGGTTAATGAGGCGATGAACAATGCCTAGGGAGGCAAGGTACTGACTAAAGGGGCGGAATTCTCCCCCCCAGTCAGTTTGGAGAGCCTTTATAGTATGACCAAACTGATTTTCTACAAGAATCTTAAATTGTTTAAAAGTAGTGAGAGCCTCAGACTTAGTTTTAAGGAAATATATCCATGTGTACCTAGAAAAAGCATCAACAAATGACATATAATATTTGTAGCCTATAGAAGAAACTACAGGGGCAGGACCCCATAGATCACAGAAGATAAGTTCAAGAGGTGTAGAGTATATAGTAGTAGATGGTTGAGAAGGCAATCTGTGTAATTTACCCATACAGCAAGCTGCACAAAAACTAAGAGCATTTTTATTGATTGAAGGAATGTTACACAGATGCATGACAGAGTTAAGTACATTAGTGTTTGCATGACCTAGCCTATTGTGCCAAAGATTACTACTGTGAGTGGGTGTAAAAGCACTGTCTGCTGTAGGAGCAGTGGTTACATGAGTTTGAGGACTATGTGTAGCAACTAATGACTTAGAGACAGCTGATGTAGGTCCTGGAATAGTGTATAATCCATCCTTGGTGCCTTGACCCCTTAGAAGAGTAGAACCATCAACCTGTGATGTGGCAATACAATGAGAATGATCAAATTGGAATTTAGCATTATTATCAGTGGTGAACTTTTTGATACTCAGTAAATTTTTGTTCAATTGAGGGACATAGAGAATATTGTTAAAATGTAGAAGATGGTTAGGGTTATAAGGTGAAGGTGCAGACTCAGAACTAATAGATAAAATAGGCAAACCTTGACCATTGCCTAGAAAGACATGGTCCTGTCCAGAAAGAGCAGTAGCAGTGGCAGGATCATGTGCAATTCCTGTCATGTGCTGTGTAGCAGCAGTATCCCCTTTAAGCATGCTGGCAGCAAAAGTTGTTGGAGCCTGAGTAGCATATGCTGGTGGCAGGGCTGCAAGGGTAGGAAAGGCAGGGATTTGAGGCCACACAGTTGCATGAGCAGTAGGGGCTGGTGTAGCAGAGGGATATGGAGCTATAGTAGGCATAGGAATGTAACCAGGCCTGAGATACTGATGTGGATTGGCATATTCTTGACCATATGATGCAGGAAACTGAGGTGCATATCTGTGATAGCAGGTGGATGCATCATGACCAAATCTGGAACAAAGTTGACATTGGACACCTCTTCCACGACCAAACCTGCCACCACGGTTAAAACGACCACCCCTGCCACCTTTGAAGTTGCCTCTGGATGCAGAGAATTGAGCTTGAGGCACAGTTTGTTGGCCTGATTGAAGAGCAGCCTGATTCTGTTGATGTTGATCAAGAACAGCAGTATTTGTGGCTTGAGATACATTGAGAGAAGGCACTGTGGGGATAGATTCAGTAGCCTTAGCAAGTCTGCTTTCATGAGCAAGAAGAAGAGCTTCAAGCTCTTCAAATTCAAACCATTCGGACTTGGTGGCAAGAAGAGTAGTAATGGACTCATATTCTGATGGAAGACCTTGAAGAACAACATCAAACTGTTCTTGTGTAGAAATAGTTTCTCCAATAGACAATAGAGCATCTGTGATAGTTTTGATGCGAGCAAAGAAATCAGAGATGGATCTTTCACCTTTCTTGGTGCTATGAAGCTCTGCACGAAATTGTCTTGCTTGAGCTTTTGTCCTAGCATTGGAGTGGTTATGGATTTTCTCCCATAATTGAAAAGAATATCTGCACCCAATAACCTTGGCAAGAATGGAAGGAGATAGGGAGGATTGCAGCCAAGCCAACAAAAGTTGGTCTTGAGTTTCCCATTCTGTATATGCTGGATTTTCTGTCTCTGTTAGAAGATCCGCAGGAGTGAGATACTTTGGAGGAATTTGAGGAGAGACACAGAAACGGTGTAATTTGTGAGCACGAAGAACAGGCTCAACCTGTTGCAACCAGAGAGGAAGATTGTCCCCTGTTAGTTTCTCAGTAACTTGATACTGAAAGGATTTAAAGGGTTTTATGGAGGGAAGATTTGAAGATTGAGAGTCAGGGACTGGTGATGCCATTGCAGCAAAAGGGAAAAAGGATCAAGATGGCAAGGCGACAGAGAAGGAAAAAGAAAAGGAAAGAAAAACCTGACACAGAGGAGAATCCCCAAATTATGGACGAAGAAACCCTAATTTGCGCTAAGCAAAATTAACCAAGATTGATTTGACAATTTGAAAAATTGAAAGAGAGGGAAGGATTGAAAAGGATTTACGAGAGAGAAAGACGAAGAAAAAATGGATTTTACACCAATTATGGTGAAAATCAGAATCTACATCCACTGTGGTGGTGTGATGAACATGAAGAAGAAGGTAGGATATCTGGCTTAATCTGATACCATGATAGAAACAGAACTATTCTGATATTATCTTTCATAATTTGCAAAATCATTTCATTGATTTGTGAGAGAGATACAATAGGTTTATATAGGATTTACAAGGATTGAAAGGCTTGGCTGTTTGATCAGTTAGTTAGTTACAAACTAACTGATTTGAACAGCCTGAACAGATAGTCTAACAGAATGAAAACAGTTAGTAACAAACTACTAACTGCATCTAATTTTAACCTATTAACAATACTTGAAGTAAAGCTATACTAATACATCTATTAGAAGCAATGACATATTTGAAAATGATGAAAACAACCATATTATACTTATATATATCATCTCACTTTGTATATCATCTCTTTGCCTATTGTATATTATTGAAATGAAATTAGAAAATGAAAACTTGAAAACAAAGTAACCGAGCCCTTATGTTTCTTAAGAGATAGCATAAGTACTTATTAAACACTATAAGTTCTTAAGAGACGATATATGTTTCTCGAAAATTCATCTCAAGAATTTCTTATGGAAAACTATATTTATAAAAATCTAACAATAACCGAGTTCTTTAGACAAACAGCTTCTCATTCATGTAAGTTGAAATACACTTATGTTTCTCAATTTTTTACGCATTCTCTCATTTAACTTTCCCACAAATATTTATAACTTTAGAAGGACTTGTCCATAAACAAAATAATTATAGACTTATTCTCATTAAGAAACTTTCATAAGCTAAAAACAAATCTAAACTGGGCGTAAGAAGAATTTGTTTAAGCATAACCAAACTAATTGGCAAATTTTTTTAGCACTTTTAAACAAGGATAACCAAAGAAAAACAATTCCCCCTCAACATTTCTGCAAACATGAGAAACCACACTTACCTTCCATAGATTTTCTTTTCTTGTGATCATCATAGTCTTGCCTTTGAGCAACATATTCTAACTTCTTCACATTTAGCTGTAAACAAATAAATTTCAAATTTATACACTTCAAAAAAAAACAAAGAGGGAAATACCATAAAGTGAAAATATGTCTTCAAATTCAAAAGCAGCATAACTTTTGGTAATTAGTAATTAGTGAAATATGAATCAAAAAATATTCTCAACTCAAAAGAGGAGAAAAAGTGATGGACCTTGTGATGCACTTGGAGATTTCCACTGTCATCATGTCTCGAGTAAGACAACAAACAACCTGAAACATAAATATAATCATTTGGTTTCAAATGTTGTGAAGCAACTTCAGCCACACTGCCCCACATCATCAGACGCAACCTGTTAACAGAACACAGAAAAGAGTATACCTTCAATTTAGTTCCTAAACTAAGAGTCTCTCTTACCAAGTCCCTAACTAATAGTCTCTCTCTTATTCCACCCTAAATTATTGAAAATAATAAGCCGTCACTAAAGTTTGAGAAATTAGTCCAATTAATCTCTACATTGCTGACCAATTTTTTTTATCTCAGACGAAATGGCAAATAAACACTTAACATATAACACGGTCACACCAGAATTCAGACGAACAGGCATTCGCTAAAATTGCCAATACAAACGGCAATGGGGAAATTTTTCACACAAAGTTAGGGAATACTTATTATTTTCATAATTAAAGACCAAATTGAGGATTTATTACAGGACACAATGTTGTTCTCAAAGTAAAAAATAATAATAATAATAATTTCCAGAGCAACAATAATCAAAAAAGAAACGCACCAGAAAAAGGAGCAATTAGGTTGGTTGGATCTTCGCACCTGCAGCGTAGTATGAACTCCAAAATCACCGGTTGATGAATTAACAGGCGTCAATTCGCGCGTCACGGAGCCAATGAAGCTAGCGGTGTTCTCCATCAGTGGTCTCCATTTAACAGTCGCGGGACGCTGGAATTTGACGGCATGGTGATAAGCTGCGCTTTTACCCGGCACGACGTCGTCGAAGAAGTGTGATGGTCTCGAGCGATTGGACGTCGTGCATAAGGGAAAGCATTTTTGCGATGAAAAGGGAAATATTGATGGAGCTGGAATGAGTTTTGTGAAGAAGGAATGAATTCTTAACGGTTTCATAGACTCCGGTGAAGCATGTCGATCCCGGCGATCAGTTTTCGCCACCGGTAGTAAACTTCGCGGCAACTTGAATTTGCTTTGCGGTCTTAATAGGGTTTTCGGTTTTGCAAGTTTTTTACGTTTCTTTCTTCCTTTCTTGGACAAAATGCACGTTTCGTTCTTTTTTTTTTCTGTCGTGAACTCTTAATTTTGGGCTAAACCTTTTTTAAGCCCAACATTAGCCAAAATTTGCAGGCTCTCACTTTTCCCACACCCCTCCCTACTCACTCCACACCCCCAAACCCCTAAATTCCCAAAATACCATTAAATCAAAGTTTAAATAGTTATTACCCCCCTGCAAATATACCCTTTATCCAGTTACCCCCCTACAAAAAACAAACATTTAAAACAAACATTGCAAAATGCAACGTTATCCAGTTACCCCCCTGCTGTTAAGTTTTCTGTTAAAAAATGTAAAATTAACATTATCTAGTTACCCTCTGCCACGTGTCACCATATTATTGGGCCTCTGTAACACGTGGCACTGACATGTCACGTCAGCTCCTATGTCACCACTGACACGTGTCACTGACAAGTGCCACGTCAGCATCCAATGGATGGCTGCCACGTGGCACACACTTGGCAAGTGGAGGCACCCTTGTTACTAAAAAATATATGTTTTGTAGGGAGATGGGTGTTGAACTCGTGACCTGGTGGTGGTTGGGGCGTCCAATTACCAGTAGGCCACAACATCATTTGTGTTTTTAAACACAACTACCAATATATATTACATAAAAACCAGATCTGGATCCTGACTCATCATCTTCTTCGTTAAATCAGATCTGGATCCAACAAATATGAAACAGAAACGTTTTCCATCAAAACGTTTCATCAAATCTGGATTTCGTTTTCCATCAAACGTTTTCCATCAAAACGTTTTCCATTAAAACGTTCCTTCAAAAACAGAAACGCAGCCAAATCTGGATTTCGTTTTCCTTTAATCCTTGATTTCGTTTTCAATCTGGATTTCGTTTTCAAATCCCAAATCGGTTGTTGCATATTGCGTTTGATTTCGTTTGTCCCAAATCTGGATTTCGTTTGATTTCGTTTGATCAAGCATTCCCAAATCGGTTGTCCCAAATCTGGATTTCGTTTGATTTTGTTGTTGTTGTTGTTGTTCTAACTTTGGGGATGAATGCTTGATTCCTTTTCCTTTTCGTTTGTAGAAGATGAAGCGCTTGAAATTCTGGGTTTCTAGATTTTTTTTTTAATTTAAGTACACATTATGTATTATATATTTGTAGGTGAGTAGATAATATCAAATAGTTATGTGGCTCAGTGGTTAGGAGCGTCTGTGTCACTTGGGGGTCACGAGTTCAACACCCCTATAAGCCAAAATTTGTATTTTTTTAGTAACACACTATTCACCCAATGCCATGTCAGTGCCACGTGGCAGCCATCCATTGGCTGCTGACGTGGCACATGTCAGTGACACGTGGCATGTCAGTGCCACGTGTCACAGAGGCCCAATAATATGGTGACACGTGGCAGGGGGTAACTGGATAATGTTAATTTTACACTTTTTAACAGAAAACTTAACAGCAGGGGGGTAACTGCATAACGTTACATTTTGCAAGGTTTGTTTTAAATGTTTTTTTTGTAGGGGAGTAACTGGATAATGGGTATATTTGCAGGGGGGTAATAACTATTTAAACCTTAAATCAAAAACACCCATTTTCCCTCCCTAAACCCTCACACCCCCTCTCACACTCACACAAACACACCCAAACGAACCCTAAACCTCTCCCTCACCCTCTTTGAATCTCCCTCTCCCAAACCCACTCAATCTTCGATTTCAACCTCCAATCTCGTATTCTACACATAAGGTACACTGTCATACCCCAATTTTGTCCGGCTTAGGTCAAAACCCTAATTTTCCACAAAAAATAAATAAATTGAAGAGCGAAGAGCCTTATGCACTGCATTTCGGATCCTAGAAGGCATTCCAAGGTTCTTGAAATCATTTTTAGGGTTGGAACGCATTTTTCGGGCAAATTAGGGTTTTAGAGTCAAAAAAGGGTATTTTGGTCAATTATAACGGTTTTTTTTTCTCGCTTTCAAAAAGGCTCAAAATATGTATAATTAAAAATGGAAATCTGAAATCAAAATAAAAAAATGAATAACAAAATAATATTGGATGCTTATTGTATTTTTAGAATTAGGGCTAATTCCTTTTTAGGTGCTTTTTGCTTTTATCCATTTTTGGCTAAAGTAAGCACTAATTTTACAAGCAAACAACCTCCCTCACTCCATCCTCATGCTCCACGCCACCCCTCACTTCAGCCCCATCAAATGCACATCACAAAAAGCCTTTCATCATTTCTTTTACAAGCACACATTTGAGTCCAATAACATTCAATACACAACATATTTTTACCTTCCTTCTCTCTACACCACTAAATACACACTAATTTCTTTACCTCCCTCACTCCATCCTCATGCTCCACGCCACCCCTCACTTCAGCCCCCATCAAGTGCACATCACAAAAGCCTTTCATCATGACGAGCACACCTTTGAGTCCAATAACATTCAATACACAACATATTTTTACCTTCCTTCTCTCTACACCACTAAATACACACTAATTTCTTCACCTCCTTCACTCCATCCTCATGCCCCACACCTCCCTTCACTTCAGCCCCCATCAAGTGCACATCACAAAAAAGTCTTTCATCATGACAAGCACACCTTTGAATCCAATAACATTCAATACACAACATATTTTTACCTTCTTTCTCTCTACACCACTAAATACACACTAATTTCTTTATTTCCCTCTCACAACCTTAAACCCATTAGATCTTTGGCCCCCCAAGGATTTGAATAAGAACAACTCACTTCTCTCCTCTCCAAGAAGAAGGAAGAAATTCGTAGCCCATCTCCTTTCCCTCACTTCCTCTTGTTTTTTTCTTTCATCTCAAAGAAACCTTCCCATTTTCTCCTACACCAAAAAACCCTAACAAACAACTCACCTCATTTGCATCCCTCTTTCACATACTCCCCCATTTCCCACTCAAAGTCCAAGCATCATCATCAAGTAGGTACTTCTTTAAAGGATATTGGAGTTTTGTTGATTTGTGTCTAGCTTCATCTTCTCATCTCACTTTCTAGCTCAAAGCTAAGGTAATCCTTAAAACCTTGCATCATCTTTGAGTATCTCCTCAAAAATATAAAAAGCATTCATCCTATCATCTTCATATTCTCATATTGTTGATTGTTGTTGGTGAGAGGTGTCATAAGCACTTTGACAAGCACTTAGGGAGGCTTGGGGGCTTATGGTACTTCTCACCCTTTAATAAATGTTGATTTGTGTTGATCTTAATCCTTGAAATAAAATGTGGTTTTATGGCATGTTGATTTCGCATACTCTCATAAAAATGTGATTTACTAGTTGTTGTTGTGTTTTCTCACATTCCCTTGCATATTCACTCATGTTTGCATAATTTCCACAAAATAAGAAACCTATTTCAAGCATAATGACATTCGGCCATGGGCCTAGGTTTAGGGTTCTTGAATGCTTTTTGTTTATGTCATGATTTGGGGATGAATAATAGTTGATTTAGGGTATGTATGCTCCTAGGTTTTAACATAAAAAAATTAGGGTTTGGGTTTGCTTTAATAAACTTGTTTTTGTTGATGATTGGCAAGGTGATTCACACTTGTGCACTTGTGCACTTAATCTTAAGTGTGAGGATTGACCGAAGTGATTCAACATTCTTTGATACTTTGGTTGCTAAATAATTTGCTTGCTTATGCTCGCCTATGATCATGATTGAGGCAACTCTTTTCCTTAAGCTAACAATTTCATTGTCCACTCTCATATAAGAATATCATCAACACTTAGATAGGTCAATTCCTCACATTGCATCTTCCACTAGATGTGCATTTATATTCCCTTGCGTTTTGTAGAAATATTTGAGTATGGTTCTCGCCTAGCATCTTCCACTAGATGTGCATTTAGGTTCAATCTTGCCCACTCTTGTATTTTTGCTTAATGCCCAATTCAAGTTCCTTCTTTGCCTATTTATGTGTTGTGGTTTAATATGTGTAGTCTAGGCTAGTGTTTGCTCAAGAATTCAAATTAGATTAATCGCAAGTTATGACCATGTTGTTGTTTGCCTAAGGATTCGATTTCAATGATTGTGCCACGCTTGAATCTCCAAATCTTTTTGCATTCGTTGTTTTCTTTTCTAAATAGTTTAGCATGAAAATAGTAATTAGTGACAATCACCCATAACCTTTGTTAGTTTGATTGTCCTAAGAGCCTAAGTTTCAAAAAAAGGATGTTTTCATATGCATAAGCTACTAGTGATAATCACCCATAACCTTTGTTAGTTTGATTATCCTGAATGCTTTCAATTTCAAAAGATATTTTCCTAAGCATCAAAAGTCATAGCAAGTGTTAGTGACGATCACCCATAACCTTTGTTAGTTTGATCATCATGAGCGCCCCTCACTTTTCAAAACAAAAGCAAAAAGACTTTCACTTTCAAGGCTCGTTAGAACTACGACGCTTTGATTCCCATTTGGGATACGTAGGAGCGAGTCACATTCTCGTCAAGCGCAACCATAAAAATTAGCATTTGCATAACAAAAAAGAGTTATTTTCGTAACAAAAAAGAACCACTTTTGCGAACCAAGATCATTTTCAGAACAAAAACATTTTCCTTTCTAAAATCATTTTCAACCCATCGTCGCTAGTGGTTAATCAGAACCTTTGTTCGTCTAGCCATTGGTGGCGACGTCTTTTTCCCAAAACAACAACAAGCGATGATCACTCATAACCTTTGTTAGTCTGACCACTCGTGCCAATCAATCTCTTTCAAAAACCCCTTTCAAAAGAACAAATAAAAACGAGTCGCTACTAATAGTCAATCAGAACCTTTGTTCGTCTGACTGGCGGTAGTGACTCTCATTTTCAAGAGTACTTAGCGGTGATTACCCATAACCTTGGTTAGTTTAATCATTCACTAAATGCTCGTCCTATTTCGAAAACTCACTAAAAAGATAAAAGACAAAAAACCTTTTTCAGGACAAAGATGAACTACGTAGCTTTGAGTTCTCCATCGCACCGGGAGATACGTAGGAGCGGGCCATGTCCCGTGAAGCGTTTTTTTTTCTAAAAAACCATTTTTCCCCCTTTTTCATAATAAATAAAGGTTTTCATTAAGAATTCTTCAATAAGAAGTAGAGAGGCAAAATTAAGTATTTTCGAGTCAACACACTAAAACCACACATTTAATTAAAGGTTCCCTCTCAGTAGAGAGGACGCGTGGGGTGCTAACACCTTCCCTGCGCGTAACCGACCCCCGAACCCTAATCTCTAGTTTCGCAAGACCAATCGCTTTCCAAAAAAGGTTTTCCTAATATTTTCCTTAATAAATATTGGTGGCGGCTTCATTGTCTTAGGAAAAGTTGTGAACGAGGAAGGTTCTCCCTCGGAGACTTTTTCGGGCGCAACATACACGATTCCTAACCCTCTTTTACTTCCATTTTGATTTTTTTGCTGTTTTTTTGCGTTTTTAAGAATCTGGTATTCGCGAAATATTCGGTTGAGCTCAACCGAATGGCTCTTGGGAACGAAGGCAAGACAAGGCCATTCGGTTGAGCCCTCCAGAATCCAATCGGTTGATGTCAACCGAACAGTTTAAAATGTGAAATGAATTTTACACATTCGGTTGGGGTCAACCGAATGTAGCTGTTATTTTTTTTAAAAGCTGTATTTTTAATTTTAAAATTGTTTATAACGTGTTCCTTTGTTTTTTTAAGTTATGGCGAGGACTCGGGGTGCTCATTCTCAGACACAGCCCGAGGGTCGGGCAGCCAGACCACCTATGACGGTTTCAAACCGTAAACGGAAGGAGGACGCTCGTGTTGCTGCTGTTGGGCCTAGCAGAGCTATGGGTAGGGGTCAGCGTGCTGAGCAGCCCCCAGTTGTGCCCCCAGTTTTGCAGGAGGCGGACATAGGTGATGACATTGAGAGAGATGCTTACTATCCGGCAGCTGACTTGGCTGGTCCTACTGATGCTGACCTGGTTGGTCCTCCTGATGCTGATGCTGCTCCTTCTACTTCTGCTCCTTCTACTTCTGCTGATGTTGCTGCTGCTCCGCGTGCCACATTTCCTTTTCCTGGTGGCCCGGAGGATGGATCTGTGTTACCCAGTTACGGGTCTCACATTGCTAGATCCATATGGGAGGGCAATGTAAGTAACTTACTTTTTTCTCTAATTAATTTAATCATTAGTTCGTTTGAATACTTTGGTTGACCTTCCTCAATGCATTCATAGAGCGGTGGCATTCGGACACATCATCCTTTCACCTTCCTATAGGTGAGATGACCATCACTCTTGATGATGTCTCTGCATTGCTCCACCTCCCCGTTATCGTCGGGAATTTTTATGATTTTCCAGACTACACCAAAGATCAGGGTGAGGCTTTGTTGGTTCACTTGTTGGGTGCAGACCCCCATGAGGCACATGAGCAGGCTCACGCTCCAGGGTTATCTGTGTCCTTCAAGTGGATGAGGCAGACGGTGTACCGTAGGGCTATAGAGGAGGAGAGATGGGAGGATGCTGTTCGGGCATATCTGCTCTACTTGTTGGATGGTACTGTTCCATGAGACACCCAGCCATGGCGAGTACTCGAGGGTGTGAAGGCCCTCGTGAGGTCATTCCGTAGGCTTAGGAAGTATGGTTGTGTGTATAGTAGGAGGAGTCGGAACACACAGTTGGACATTTTTTTGTATGGATATTATGTATGGATATTATGGTTGTGTATATAGTAATTTATATTTCGGTTTACGGTTTATATTATGTATGGTTGTGGATATTATGGTTGTCCATACATAATTTATATTATGTATGGACACTTTTTTGTATGGATATTATGTATGGATATCCGGTTTCCGATAAACTATACGAGTTATCTCCCGCTCGTCTCCCTCCACTTGCACCTTACGCAGTAGTTTATCTTTTAGGGCAGCGAATATTATGTTGTGTTTAAGCCTACACTGCATTGTGTCTCGCCCCTCGAAACAGACACCATCAACTTTGTTGGTGATGATGCCCTGATGATGAAAGATAGTGAGGGAAGAATCCTCTGAGTATTGTGTTAGGGGCATTTTTTTGTGTGGAGAAGAAGAAGCAGAGAAGGGGTTAAGGTTTTTGTGAAGTAGAAAGGAAAGCTGAAGCCCAATTTATAATAGGCGTGGGGAAACATGATCCGTTGATCAAAATTTTAGATCACAAATCTAAGCTGTTTATTTTCTATCCGTTGGGTAACAATTTCCAAAGGAAATGCCATCCACTCCTTTTCGTGACACGTTTGACTGGTTGTGAGCCGTTGGTTAAAAGTGACGCTGGAATCAGAGTCGTTCAGTTTTTTTTTAAAAACCCATATTCGGCTTCCCTGGTCCGAATTTATTCGGGTGGGGTCAGTCGAATCCTCTAAAACAGGAAAAAGGGGTGTGTGCCAAAAAATACACTTTCGGTTGCCCATAACCGAATTATTTCGGTTGCCCGTAACCGAATCGGCGAAAATACGCGTTTCTTTAATGGCCTTTTGGTCATTTCGCAGGGTTAGGGGGTGTGGGGTGAGTAGGGAAGGGTGTGGGAAAAGTGATGGCCAATTTGCATTGGACACTATTACCCCGGTAAAGATCCTCTCAATTTCTTAACCCTATGTTTGGATGGAGTATTTTTAGGAGAAATTCCCCCTAAAAACTACATTACCTCCTAAAAATGCTCCATCCAAATTAACATACACTAAAATTATGTTTGGATGGAGTATTTTTAGGAGGTAATGTAATTTTTGGGGGGATTTGAAACATTTTAGTTCAAATTTTGAACTAAAATATTTCAATTCCCCTCAAAAATTACATTACCTCCTAAAAATACTCTATCCAAACCAGGGTAATCAAAATCGGACCGGACCGGCCGGTTGAACCGGTTTAGGGGTTCCAATTGAAGATTGGATCATGGGGAATGGTTGAGTTCGGATAAATCTAATTTCATCGAAGGAACTGTTTTATATTATTTTTGTTTTCTGGCTTTGGTAGCAAGGAATATGTATTGAATTATGATTCTGTTTTTTGCAGTCTAGTGTGTTGAGTAGCATCGACACTTTGGTCTAATTTGGTGATATCGAATTGGATTATAGATTCTTTTTGTTTCATTGTTTCTTTGTCCATCCTATGTGTCCAGTCTTTTTGACTTGCTTATTTATGATTTTTATCTATGAATGGAGGATATGGCGCAAAAGTTTAGATTGCTTGGGTGCTACAAGGGAGATAGACTGTCAAAGGTGTGACATGCGACTAATGCTGATCATTTTTATTCCTCTAATGTATTTTGTCCTTTTAAGTATATCTGTTTTTGTTACGATAGTTTGTCTTCATCCGGGGAGAGCTGTTTTATAATGTGATATAGATTGTTTTATAATGTAATTTGTCTTCATCACAGTGACTAAGAACTCAAGAATTCTATGCCTCCAAGGAGGCAGAGTACATTTGCATATCCTGTTCAGTGTTTTCATCCATTGATATGCTTATTGAAGATCACAACAAATTGATTGTTCTCCTTATTCTACTTTATTTCAATTATTTGGATATAATTTCTCATTTGTTCATTGATATATATATATATAACTACTTGCCTCTTTTTCTTTGCAGGAGTCTGGAATGGATTTTCTTTTATTAGTGTTATGGATTGGTCCAATCCACAATAATGAGACCCAACACCAAATGCAGATCCATCAACCGATGGTTGAGATCGCAACGCAAGATTGGACGGTCCTGATTCATCAGGTCAAACACCATCAAACTCTATAAATAAGCATTGAATGCTTCATTAAAGGTACACACTCTTTCCTACTCTTCACCTCTAATTAGCTCTCTGGCTGACTTGAGCGTCGGAGTGTCTTCGCAGGTACCACCTGTCCCGGATCGGAAGCGGAGCTCGGTCGATCAAGACCATTAACTACCAACTACCTCGGATCAGACTTGGTGTCTAAGATCGGATACCGGTCTAAAGGTACGGTACTGAACATTGGCGACCACAGTGGGAGGATTTTCTACTCTAGTTCCTCTCCCATCTCCTTGATTGACGATGGCTCCGACCTTACGTCATAGGACTATCCTGAATGTCGGTGAAGGGCCGGTCCTGCAGCAGGTGACTTCGGAAGAAGTGGCGGTCATCTTACCCCTTAGCCCGGTGCATGCTCGAAGCTCGGCTACGGCTATGGTGCACGGGAGACCAGCTCGGAACCGACTTCCACCTCCCCCTCCGACCGTCCAGGTACCGGTCGATGTTGTTCAACAGCTCGTCCGGTTCCTAAATCGGCAAGTCGAAGCCGACCAGCAGGAAAGCCAACGCTACACCCAGTTAGAAGCTCAGATTGCTGAGATCCGGGCTCGTAACATCCCGGATCGGAGTTCCTCTCTGCGCAACTCTTCAAGTGGGACGCCTCATGACCGCGTCCGCCACCGATCTCCGGCTTGGAGGAGATACCATCACCGCACTCCACCTCTAGCTCGTTTCTGTTTTCCTCTTCTCCGAGGCGACGTTCCATAAGCCGGAAAAGGTCTCCGAAGCAGGAACGTCGGCGCCCTAGCTCGCGGGGATTCCCCGACAAGTATGACTACCGATGGTCTCCACCCCTTGAGAGGTCGGCAAAGCGTAAAAGACCTTTCACAGCTAAGATCGACTACTTCCCGGTGCCAAAGCACCTCGAGAAGCCGCCTGAGAGTTTGAAAATGCATGATGGGACTGGCGATCCGGATCGCCACCTCGACTACTTTGACACGGTTATGCAATACCGTAACGTTCCAGAGGAGATAAAGTGCCGAACCTTTCCCCTCACTCTAGAAAAGGCGGCTCTAGACTGGTTCAGGGCTCTTAAGCCAAATACAATCTCCTCTTGGGATCAGTTGGCCGAGCTCTTTTCTGCACACTTCGCCCACTCGAAGATGAAGCCTAAATCTCGGAAGGTATTGCAGGCAATTCGGCAAGGAGAAAATGAGTCCCTCCGGGACTACATAGAGAGATTCAATAGAGAAGCTGCTCAAGTCCGGAACCTCGACGACTCCTTCCGTCTTTACTTCATGGAGGCTGGCCTTCGTGAAGGAAGTCTATTTCAGATATACGTCGGGGTCAACCAAGTCGAGTCGCTTGCCGAGTTCCTCCAGCGATCTCAGAAGTATATCGATCATGAAGAAGGGATTAACTCAGGAAGGTCACGTTTCACCTAGGTCTCGGAATGAGCCTACGGGCATGATGTAATCCGACTTTGTAAATGTTCAACCATCTAATATATATGGATCGGCTACAATTTTCCTCACGATGATTGCTTAAGTAAAAGTAAGTTCCGAGGTTGGATGGAAGGATTTGGGACCGGTCGAGCGATCGCCTTAAAGTTTCACGCTAAGACCGGAACTCCACCTAGGATCAGAACTCCTTATGATTCCTACGGATCCGAGGGTTCCCCTCGGCCCTGCTCGTCTCTAGCTTCCTCTTCCTCGTCGGCGCCTTTGCTCACAGAGATCTTCCGACTTTAAATTGACACCTCGAGTCCCTTAGGTAGTCACGTTTTAAATGGCCGAGTTTGCCATTACCCTGAAGGGCGAGTTCGATCTGGGCCGAGTCCCGGTAAACTGCCCTGAAGGCGACTTTAAATTGACACCTCGAGTCCCTCAGGTAGTCACGTTTTAAATGGCCGAGTTTGCCATTACCCTGAAGGGCGAGTTCGATCTGGGCCAAGTCCCGGTAAACTGCCCTGAAGGCGACTTTAAATTGACACCTCGAGTCCCTCAGTTGGTCACGTTTTTAACATTGCCGAGGCTGGTGGCAAACACCCTTGCTGGTATAAGCCCGGCCTCGAAGATCTTTTGACAAGACCCGTATCTCGGGCACCCCGAGGCTGGGGGCAGCCCTACTTGTAGCTATAAGCCCGGCCTTGGAGAAGGTCGCCACGAAGGTCCGACCTCAATTTCAAAAACTCTCACAAAGTCCATATAAGGCATCAAGTCTAGCTCGCCCCAAGACGACCCGACTTGGGGGGCAACTGTTATGGATTGATCAAATCCACAATAATGAGGCCCAACACCAAATGCAGATCCATCAACCGATGGTTGAGATCGCAACGCAAGATCGGACGGTCCTGATTCATCAGGTCAAACACCATCAAACTCTATAAATAAGCATTGAATGCTTCATTAAAGGTACACACTCTTTCCTACTCTTCACCTCTAATTAGCTCTTGAGCGTCGGAGTGTCCTCGCAGGTACCACCTGTCCCGGATCGGAAGCGGAGCTCGATCGATCAAGACCATTAACTACCAACTACCTCGAATCAGACTTGGTGTCTAAGATCGGATACCGGTCTAAAGGTACGTTACTGAACAATTAGGAATTAGGAATTGGACTGTGGAGAATGTTATGAATTGTTTTACAGTAGTTTTATTTTGTGGCTTCAATTGCAAGACTTATGTATTGAATTCTAATTCTAATTCTAATTCTGGTTCTGTTTTTCTGCAGTTTAGTGGGTTGAGTGGCATCAAACATCTGGTCTAATTTGGTGATATGTAATTGGATTAAGAATTGTTTCATAGTTTCTTTGTCAATCCTGTATGTTTAGTCTTTTTGATTTCCTATGAATGTGTGGTGGATGTTTTTCTGCAGTCTACTATGTCGAGTAGCATCCGATATCTGGTCTAATTTGGTGATATCTAATTGAATTATGACTTTTTTTTTGTTTTGTCGTTTCTTTGCCAATCTCGTATGTCAGGTCTTTTTGTCTTACTTCTTTATGATCTCCACTTGGGTGATACAGGAGAAATAAATCTATGAATGTGTGGTGGGCTGATAGGAGATCATGCCCAGTGTTATCAGGATCGCGAGTTAACTCGCTAACTCGTAGGATCGTACGAGTCATGGAGGGGTCTTCGTGCGCAGTGTCGAACAGGATCGGAGCTTGCAGGATCGTACAAGATCGCGCGCCGGATCGCTGCAGCCGTTCTCTGTAAATCGGTGGAAAAACCGTAAACGAAGTTGATGTAGTATCGGGTCGGGTCGAAATTTCAAAAAGCCCAAACAAATAAAAAACCCTAATATTTTAATTGACCTAATATTTAATTGGAATTGAAATACAATACAGAAACCAAACGGTTTCTTCTTGCTAGCCACAAAAGTTCAGGTTTAGGCTTTTTGTTATCACCATAAATAAAATCATTCTATCATTTTTTGTTCTAGATTTGTTCTTCTGACGGTGTTATCTGTGACCGTGATTATGTGTTTCTGAACTTACAAATCTGTGTATTTTTAGCTGTTTTATCTTAGTTACTTGTTTACTGATCCATTGCAGTAATCAGTGTTTGCTTCCTGCCGGTTTCATTCCCCAAGTTTGCCGTTGAATTTGCTTAGGAGGGATTTTCTGGGGTGAAGATCTCAACAAATCGATAATTCTTTGGACTCTTCTTTTACGCATATTACTTGAATATTACTTGGTTGTGAACTTGTGATTCTTTATTTTGTCATGAAGATTTAAGTGTTGATTAATTCACGTTAATTCATTTGCAGCTCGCTGAAGTTTTCTGTTCTGATTTTGCTGTTACTATTTCTATGATCTGCTGCCATAATTGAGTTCGCACATGGTTTCTGTTTTATTAGTTGATGTTCACGATTTATTGATTATGTGGTTTTGCTGTTCTCGATTTCTTGATCCATTGCAGTAATCAATAGGCGTTGTTTCTTGGTGATTTGGTCCATATTACTTGAATATTACTTGGTTGTGATTCTTTATTTGGTCATGAAGATTAAAGTGTTGATTAATTTGCGTTAATTCATTTGCAGCTCGCTGCAGTTTTCTGTTCCGATTTTGCTGTTACTATTCCTATGATCTGCTGCCATAATTGAGTTCGCACATGGTTTCTATTTTATTGGTTGATGTTCACGATTTCTTGATTCTGAGGTTTTGGTGTTCTTGATTTCTTGATCCATTGCAGTTATCAAAACGCATTTGTTTCTTGGTGATTTGGTGCTTTTAACTAGATTAATTTTAATGCGGGTTTGTGTTATCAAGTAATTGGGTTGTACTGAAAGATGGAAGTGATGATTATTTCCCCAGATGATCGAAGCTGAACATACTGTGCGATTTTTTTTCTCTTCTGGGAAATCAAGCCTAATATTCTGATCCATCCTTGCATAACACTTACTCAAGTTTTCGTTCAAATTGTAAACAATTTTACCTTTTTTATAGCAAGTTTTTTAATGATTTTTTGTCTATAGAATTCCTAATGATAGTTTTGAATTTTCAAGCTAAAACTATGAGCTTTCTACTGAGATTTAACGCAACTGTTCTTTTTGATTGAGTGCTTCTAATATTAATTGATGGTAATGTTTGTGGTTTGGCGTTTGTGTTGTTGATATGTTGTGGTCACTAGTAATGCTGTATTTCAAGATGGAAGAGTTGATTATTTTGCCCAGATGATCGGCGCTGAACATACTGTGCAATTTTTTTTTCTCTTGAGAAAACCAAGCCTAACATTCTGATCCATTTTGCATTCTACAATCAATACAGCAGCGTTTGCTTAAAGCTCCAAATTGGTTTCATGTTTCTTATCACTAGTTTTCTAAGGAGATTTGTGTCTATTGAATTGAATGTGGGTACGCTTTTTTATTTTTTTTCACTATCGTGTATTCTGGTATGTGTCCTATTCTAGCTGGAATTGCATAGTTAACTTATTTCTTTGTATTTTGAGTCTTGGAGAAATAATCAAGGGGTATCTGACTGATAGATATCAATTTTTTTTAGAAAGTGTTCTCCATATATTAAAGAACATATGCTTAATGCTTGCACTGCTTTCTGTGTGGATCGCAAGTTTGGCTCATCTGATATATACACAATGCAATTTTAGCATTTGCCGTTTCTCATGAACCTCATCATTTGTGTAACTGTTTGGAAAATTGATCGGCTTAATTCCAACTTATGATTGGCTACTATATGACCGAAACTGTGTGTTCGATTTGCGAGTATTTGTTGCCTGAGAAAGCCTTAAAAGGATTGACGGATAACACTTGCAGTGTCCGACTTTGAAATGTTGGCTACCATATGACCAAAACTATGTGTTCGATTTGCAAGTGTTTGTTGCCTGAGAAACCCTTAAAAGGATTGACGGATTACACTTGCAGTGTCCCACTTTGAAATGTTGTTGCTTTGTTGATAATTCTTCCTACTCTTCTTTTACGCATATTACTTTATTGTGATTCTTTATTTGGCCATGAAGATTTTGCTGTCCGATTTATTCGTGTTAATTCGTTTGCAGCTCGCTTGTGTTTTCTGTTCTCCGGCGTTCGAATCTTGAAGTTTCTGAGTTCTTATTTCTATGATCGGCTGTCATAATTGAATTTGTATAAGCTTTTGTATGCTTTTCCAATTGAAGATTGCAAGAAATTGATAGTTCTCCTGACTCTTTTATATCAAATATTTGGTTATAATTCTTCACTCAGTTGAGTTTGTATAGGCGTTGAACTGCACGCCTTTATTTGTTTGCAGTACTCTGGAGGCTGAGTTTGGATGTGATTTTCCTGTTCTTAGGGGTTTCTGATTGAAGATTGGATCATGTGGAATAGTTGGGTTTAGATAAATCTAAATTCATCGAATGAACTGTGTAATATTATTTTTATTTTCTGGCTTTGATAGCAAGGCGTATGTATTGAATTATTCTGCAGTCTAGTGTGTTGAGTAGAATCCAGGCTTTGGTCTAATTTGGTGATATCGACTTTGGTTATAGATTCACTTTGTTTCATTGTTTCTTTTTCGATCCTATGTGTCCTGTCTTTTTGGCTTCTTTATGATTTTCACTTGGGCGTTACAAGAGAGATAAATCTATGGAGGATATGGTGCAAAGTTAAGATTTAGGCTTTCTTACCATTAATACAATTTTTCTTTAAATTTTTGTTCTACGTTTGGTTTTTTGAAGGTGTTATCCGTGGCAGTGTTTTTGTGTTTTCGAAGTTACTTATCTGCGTAATTTAGCTATGTGTAAACTTAGTTGCTTTCCTTCAGGACCAATTTGAAGCAGCTTAGTTGGAAGCTCATTGTTTCGTTGATCCGTGACTTGGAAGCTTAGTTGGAAGCTCATTGTTCCGGTGGTCCGCATCTAAGTTCTAAATTGATATTCTGTTCTTTTCATTACAGTGACTCAAGAACTCCACGTCGCCAAGGAGGAAGAGTACATTTGCATATCATGTTCATCACAGTGGTTTTATCCATTGATATGATATGCTTATTGAAGATCACAACTAATTGATTGTTCTACTTATTTTCTTTATGTCAATTATTTGGATATAATTTCTCATTTGTTCATTGACTATATAGGCCCTTAACTACTTGACGTTTTTCTTTGCAGTACTCTGTTTTGAATTATAAATTCTCGTTTCCTTGCCAACCCGTTAGCCAGGTCTTTTTGTCTTATTTCTTTATGATCTCCACTTGGGTGGCACAGAAGAAATGAATCTATGAGTGTGTGGTGGGCTGATAGGAGATCATGACACAAAACTTCAGGTTTTGGTTTTCTTATCACCATTAAGACAATCTTTCTTTAATTTTTTGTTCTAGATTTCTGAAGGTGTTATCTGTGACCATGATTATGTCTTTCTGAAGTTACAAATTTGGGTATTTTAGCTGTGCTATCTTAGTTACTTTTCTTCACGGCAAATTTGGAACTGCTTGACGAGTTTTAGAACAGCTTAGTAGGATGCTCTTTCATCCTTGTTCCTGGGATCTGCAGACTTAGTATGGAGAGTTGCATTCTTCTTCTTTTTACTGTTTTCTTTATAATATTTTTAATGTCAGCATGCGTACTTCCTTTCTATTTTAATTTGACAACATGATCCCCCCACTCATTGGAATGGTTTGCATGTAGATGGAGATTTGGTTAAAAAGGACTATTAGCCTTTCTGATACTGAAATACTAGGTAGGTTTCTTTTACCCATTCTTATTGATCATATACATTTCGTTTTTGCATGGTATTGGAAGATATTTATAGAATTTAATTGATAATCTTATTAATTTTCCACCATAGTCTTACTGATCAAATAGATATCTGTTGCTTTTGAAGCAAAAAGAATTAGAAGTAGAAGCAGGGTTTCTGATTTTGTAGGTGTTTATTGAATCTTATTTATAAATCTGTTTGATTTATATTAACGCGGACCTTTTGAGTTTTGAGTACCCATATTTTTGTTTACTATTCTACTACTTCTAGTTTTTTTGTATTGCTTGTTTTGTTTGTGTTTTTCTCTCACTTTCTACTACTTATAGTTTGTGTGTATTGCCAGTTTTGTTTGTATTTTCTTCTCACGAGCCTGTTTTTTAATTTTCCTAGAGCTGTTTGTGTTAATGATCTACTTTGATTACTTTTATCATCTGCATGGTTGTCCTCCCTAATTGGGCAAATTTGTTTTCCTCAGTTTGGCTGAGGTTGTTGATTGCCTTACAGCTAACCCTTTGATGAACGTATTCTTTCGGGCACTGATTGGAAGGCTTACAATTTGTTTTGAACCTTTCTTTCTGGTTCGTATTGTGATGCAAACCAGTACACTCAACCGTAACAATAACAAGAACAGAATTCTGGTGAAGAGAATTAGGAAGGGAATTGCGAATATTATTGATAATAGTAGTACGGAATACAAACAAACTACCCAAGAGCAATGCTCTTCTCAGAAGTTAAGTTGGCCAACACTTACAAATAACTTCCAAACATAACTTCCTAGAACAAAAACACAGTATTTATAATCAAATCCAAATAACTACCTACATATAATAACCGCCACACCATAACTACCTAATAAAATAATTAATTAACAAATAACTACTCTCCTCCTTTATTCTTCTTGTTTCTCCTTTCATAAACCCTCCAAATGACGGGTTTTCCCTTCTGACTAACAACATGGGCGCTATCATATTGGTTCCACATGTTAATACTATTTGCGAGCTTACAACATCATGCCTCAGCTTTTATTTGGTTTAGCATTTAACTGTGCATTCATAGGTATATTATATTTTGGTTCTCAATTTCTGAGATGCAAGTATTCTCTTCAATCTCATTTGTGTTTAAAATAGAGTTTTTAGTTTCTCTTCATGTTTTTAGTTTCTAGTGGCGAGTTTTAAAAGAGCTTGGTCGGATGCTCTTTCATCTTTGTTCCTTTGATTTGCAGACTTAGTTTGAAAAGTTGCATTATTCTTCTTTGTACTGTTTTCTTTATTCTTTACAATTTTTTTAGTGGCAGTGTATTTCCTTTCTATTTTAATTTGACAACAGGACCCCCCCACTCGTTGGATTTGGTTAAAAACAACAATTAGCCTTTCTGATCATGAGATACTAGGTAGTTTTGTTATTGGTTCTTTTTGATCAAATTGATAGCGTTTTTGCATGATATTAGAAGATATTTATTACAATATAATTGATATCCTTAACAATTTCCCAGGATGCTCAAAGCCCATATTGTTCTATTGAATCTTGAGAAATGTTCTGTTGCGCTTTTGAAGTGAGAAGAACCAAAAGGAGAAGCAGGGTTTAATTTGACATTTTTGGCTACTGAATGGCTACTGACATTTTTGTTTACTATTTATAACTTTTCTACTACTTCTAGTTTGTTTGTACCGCTTGTTTTGTTTGTGTTTTTTTACTTACTTTCTACTACTTCTAGTTTGTGTGTATTGCCTGTTTTGTTTGTGTTTTCTTCTCATGCGCCTGTTTTTTAATTGCGTAAGATTTGTTTGTATTGATGATCTGCATTTGGTGATCTCTACTCACAATTCTTTTTTCTCTACACTTTATTTTCTTGATTCCATTGTGATTCCCCCTTGGGTTTTACAGGGCGGGTAGTCTATGAGTTGTCTTTAGGCTGTTAAAGCTGTGGCAGAGGACAACAAAGGTTTTTCAATTCAGCCTTAAGAAAAAACTGGTTATTCTCTTTCTTTTTATATGTTACGGTTACAGGTACAAATCCTTTGATGGTGTGTGACCAGGAAGTGTTGTATTCAGCATGTTTTTGCAACAGGAAGTCCCGTAATAAGAAGTCTGTATTCAAGTTTCTGGTGTATATCTCTTTACCTCTCTCTAGATTTTTGGTTGGTTCCGCGCGCTTTTTGTTTTGGTGACTGCATCATTTAAGGACAGCTTTGCTTTGTGATGTATAAGAATCTCCTCTCTTAACCTAAATGGAATTGTATCAAACATAGGGATATGTGCGAAACATCATGTTCTGTTGGATGTCATAGTTCGCACTTTTACTAGGCTTTACTTTGGTGATCTACTAGTACTATACCCGTGCATCCGCACGGGCCGATCGCGTTACGTCATACGATTACCTCAAATAGAAACGTTAGTTTGAAATCTCATTAATCTAAAATCAATTGTAAATTATAGATGATGACTTGCATACGGACAGGTGCTGTCGTGTTCTTTTTAGGAATGAATTTAGACAGTATTTAAATAGTCTGAACATTACCTCGTGAAAATAAAGAAAAATTTAAAGTAGATAAAAAATGAGTTTCAAATAAAAAATTGATAAATATTAAAACTAAAAATGTAAAAGTATCATTTAAAAACAATATGTGCATTTATCCCGTGTGTTTTTATATATCAGTGCAGTGTTTTTTTATATATCAGTGCAACTATCCCGTGTTTTTATATATATCATTGCAATTATCCCCGTATTTTTTTATATATCAGTGTAGTTGTCCAGTGTTTTTTTATGTATCAGTGCAGTTATCTCATAGTTTCAATTGATTATTTGAGTTGATTAGTAGATTATTGTAGATAGGGAAAGATAGATAGTAGATTATCAATAACAAATATTTATCCCGTGTTTTTTTTATATATCAGTAACAATTATTTGTCCTTTTTTAGGTATTAGTGACAAATATTTGTCGCGTGTGTTTTAAATATTAATCAGTTTAAACACTAGTGGAAAAAATGGATTTTACATCGGCAATTCATATCGGTTCAAAAACTAACAGATGTGGAAAAAAAGGCGGTGGCATTTTTGAAATTATGATTACATTTTTCACATCGGTTGAGTGTTTAACCGATATTGAAAGACTAATTTAGAATATTAATATCGGTTCCCATTTCAACTGATGTGGAAAACCCCTAATTTATATCGGCTCCCATTGCGACCGATACGAAAACCCCAAATTTTAATTAGATCCACGACTCGCTCTCACTCTGAACGAAAATCCCCTCACTCTCCTCTCAACGAAAACCATCTCACTCTCACTCTCAACGAAAACCCCAACCCATCCCATCGCTGCGAGAAGACCCCAAGCCACCGCCGTCGCTGTTGTTGCGCCATCGCTGTTGCTGCGCCGTCGCCGTTGCCGCTCCGTTGCCGTTGCCGTTGCTGCGCCGTCTCAGCGCACGTTCCGTCTTCTCCTTCCCAGTTTCTTCAGTTTTGTTCTTCTTCTTCTTCGACTAGAAGACTACCTACCATTTTCGTTTCTTCAGGTAACGATTTTCGTTTCTTCAGGTAACGATTTTCGTTTCTTATTCTTCGATTTCAGTTGATTTTTTCCGTTTCTTCACGTTTTCATTTTTTCGTTTGTGCCCAAAACGACGTTTCCTGAAGGCTGAAGGTTTTCATTTTCGTTTCTGACAGCAAAGGTTTTCATTTTCAGGTAATTTTTTTGTTTGATTTCATTGATTTCATTGTTGATTTCAGCAAAGGTAATTTTTTTGTTTGATTTCATTTTCAGCCATTATCGAAAGTAGGAAGGAATGATGTGAAATTATAAAAACTAAAAAGAAACATCCATTATCGTTACTGCTTGTTGATTTCAGACTTCTTTAATTTTTTTTGTTTGTTGATTTCATTGACTGTACATTGTTCGTTGTAAACTTTTCGATGCCCATGCTGGTAAATGATCTTCACCTTTGGACTTGGTAATCAAGACTTGTTGCAAGATATCAGATTATTAGTAATAATAAAAGTGATCCTCACACTCTTGTTGCAAACCGGAAGTCAAGGGATAACAATGTTTGGATGAGTTCTTTCAAATTCCAATAGGTATAACTGAAGAGTGATGGTTTTGGAAATTGGAGGGACAAAAGTGAAATTTTTTTTACAGGGACTAAAATCAAAACTCTCTATTTTTGCAGGGACTAAAATGATATTTTAACCTTTCTAGATATTACTTGGCATTTGAAACGAGTTTATATATTTCACCTATTATTTTGGTGCAACTATGCTGTTTTGAGTTTTGACGCTTTGTTGCACCGGCTTTTTCAGGTGAAATGGCTGAACAAGATGCTGGCCAAACTCTGGCCATTTGTGGCAGAAGTGAGTATGCTTTCCTGCTCATTTTTATAATAATTCACAACACTTTGTGCAGTGTCATCCGTTGATTTTTGCAACATTTATTTCATTTGTTAGAAGTTAGAACTTGATGCTTCCCTAATTTCTCTAGTTGAGCATGTTATTTTATACAATATGTTTAATGTATTGTGCAATCATAATCAGATTGCTTATTTGGTATGGTATCATAGTATATTCATCTAAGATAGCATTTTTGTTGTTGATTGAAAGAAAATTTTTCCTCAGGTATTACCTATCGTGTGTTTATTTGATTCTTGCTTTAGAAATAGCAACACAGAAATGTACTTATATGTTAATGTTAATAAATGTTAAGACAACAATCGCGTGTTAATTTCATCGTGTCATTGAAGTTTCATCTTTCAAGAGGATTGTTTCCTCTTTGAGTATCATGAATGTGATGTTTTACTTTGGAGTTTGTTCACCTTTAGGCAGCAACAATGGTGATCAAGGAATCTGTTGAACCTCTACTGGAAGAGTACAGACCTCCTGGAATTACCTCATTGAAGTTCAGCAAGCTGTCACTTGGAAATGTGGCTCCAAAAATTGAAGGTATTATTATCAAAGAGTAGTATTTCCTCTGCACATTCTGTTCTATGATACTGTTGCTTTTTGGGGAATAATCATTTTTCTTTTCAAAAACAAAAAGTTTGCTTAAACCTCACTTGCCTTCGTAGCACACTCTAAAATCCAATGCACCATACCATGCTAGATCATTGTTCGAGCCAACAAACAAGTTTTATTGAAATTGTAGTTCGTTGTGTTGTGTTGGTGTGTGACTTTGGTTGACTTGCAAACACTCAGCACCTGTTTGCATGCTACATATTAAGGGATGGTTGACATAAAAAGCTGAGATGGTGGAAACCATCTTGTAGTCCATTCAAAGGGAGGAGACCAGGATGTTTGTCAACTAGTTATTTTATATCCATGATATATCTTGTTCTATTATATCTTGTTCCATGATATATCTTGTTCTATTATACCCTTTCAATCTAGTACAATAAAATAACTTAAAGAACCTCGAGAGTAATTTTGCCTAATTTTTTGTAGTTAAATCATCTATTCTTCTCATGGCCAAAATTGATATTCAAATTTAATATTTGAGAACTTTTATCAGCCTTTCCAACTACGCAATTCAATCTTAAACTGATATTAATTTTTCACTCTTAGAATAACTGACTTTACCATTAAAATTGAATCAGCCAAAGCCGAGGATTGATTATACTCTGAAAGCTGTTGGTGGAAGTTTGACAGCTCTTCCCGGAATTTCAGATATGATTGATGTGAGTTCTGTCTTTTTTGTATAACTCTTTCCCCTGTACTGTTTAACTAACATTTGTTAATTTTACCTATCATTTTGTAGGATACTGTTAACTCAATTGTTACTGATATGCTCCAATGGCCTCATAGGATTGTTGTTCTACTTGGTGGTATACCTGTTGATACTAGGTAAATTTAAATCTTATGAAAGTTTATGCCCTTTGGTATGTTACTATATCTCAGTGACAATTTTAATGAGTTTGAAAATTTTGTACAAGTATTCAATCGATTTTTCGTTTTATTCGATCGAAATCTGAGCAGCAATTTATTTCTTTGTTGCAGTGAACTGGAGCTTAAACCCCAGGGTAGTCTTAAAGTGACTGTAGTGAAAGCAATTGGTTTAAAGAATATGCGGCTCTCTTCTGCCTTCTTGCTAGTCATTGTGGCTATTTTGTAAACTATCATCTAACAGTTTTACTTTCATTTTATTCTCTATAGAAAACAACTTGATTTATTTTTCTCATGTATTTACAATACTTACCACATGCTGCAACAAACATCATGTAGTCCTGGAAACGACCTTCCAATCCATCAGCAAGATCTTGAACTAACTCTTCAGATTATTAGTAATAATAAAAGTGATCCTCACATTTGGATTCAGGAACTCATTTGTTTGTTGTAGGTTATCTGATAATTTTTATAACTTTTTTCTAAAGCTTCTGTTGTAGGCACTATTTGTCAGATCTAGCTGTTGAGATTTTTTTTTTTAAAAAAAAAGTTAGTTTTAACATCGGTTCCCATCAGGACCTGATGCGAAAAGTACTTTTCGCATCAGGTGGTTCTGAAAATCCGATGCCAAAAAGGTGTTAAAATCTAATTAAAATGGACTTTTGGCATCGGGTGGTAATACAACTGATGCGAAAAATACTTTTCGCATCAGGTCTGTACCTGATGCAAAAGGTGCGTACTTTTAACATCGCCTGAATCTATAACGGACACGGAACCGATGCGAAAAGTCATTTTTAACCGATGCAAAAAGCCTAAATTGTAGTAGTGAAATAGTCATTAAGTCTTCTTGTTTTTTTAGATAGTAGTTTTCAAAAACTATAATTATCAATGACATATATTAATCCCGTGTTTTTTTATATATCACTGCAGTTATCCCTGTGTTTTTTATATATCTGTGCAATTATCTAGTAGTTTCAATTGATTATTTTAGTTGATAGTAGATTATAGTAGATAGTAAATTTGTTAGATGGTAGATTATCAATAAGAAATAATTGTTTTAAATATTAATTAGTAATTTAAATCTCGTGTGTTTATTTTAGTTGATTAATAGATTATAGTAAATAGTAAAAGAGAGATAGTAGATTATCAATAAGAAATATTTATTTTAAATATTAATCAGTAGTTTAAATAGTCATTAAATATTATTGTTTTTTAGATAGTAGGTTTATAGTAGTCTTCTAAAAATTTAATTATCAATGACAAATATTAATCCTTTGTCTTTTTATATATTTGTGTAGTTATCCCGTGTGTTTTTATATATCATTGCAGTTATCTCATAGTTTCAATTGATTATTTGAGTTGATTAGTAGATTATAGTAGATAGTGAGAATAATATTCTTCTCTATTAATGGTGATCCTATTTGTCACCGTGGCATGGGGTCCCCATCTGGCTGTCTTGGATGTGTATCTTTTTTCGTTTTGGTCTTTTATTATTTTCTCAGCATTTTTTCTTGATTGCTCTTATGGTTTCTTGGTAATCTCTATTTGTATATATGAATCTTTTGCCTATAAATATTTCTTGGTAATTTTTTTCATGTTGGAGTTCTTGTTTATGTAGAATTTTGTATGTTATAACCTTTTGCTTTTCTCAGCAAAAAGAATTTGGGACAGATTTGTGGGTTGTTTCTTGGTCTGCCTCTTGGTTTGCAAAAATCTTTTACTCTGGTGACATTGTTTAGTTCAGTATTTTTTTATTTTTAGTGATGATCGGTCATCGGTATATCTTTTCCATTATTGTAAGTTTTTCTACTTATCCCAAGCAAGCAATGACTGGAAAGATCTTTAGAAATCAATCGTTTGGTTATTATTTTCCAATTTCATTGAGAACAACTTTATGTCAACTGTTAGACTATTATTTTCCCATCTTCATTGAGATCAAAGTGTTGAACTCCTTTCGATATTTCATTGCAAAGCACGAGAGATTATTATGAGATTTTTGTTGTTTGGCATTGTCTATTGAAGATTACATGGGTGGCTTTTACGGTCCACCACCCTGACAATTTGGGTATGAACCACCGATGCCCTTTTAGCCATTGATATAATATAGATATATTCAAGGGTCAAGATTTGCAACCGGCTATCTCTTCCATTTTGCTTCTTTTAAAGTTTTCAATCTATACATTTTTGACCCTAATGTTTTTTAAAATTATTTTTGTGTATTTTTTTCACCTAATAGTTAAGCTGCAGATTTACTTTTTTTTTACCAAAAACTACAGTTTTACTGATTAACAAAATTTTTGCTGATCCACCATCACTCACTTAATCAACACAAACTCTTCTTCTTTTTAAATACGCCCCTATAAAATCAACTCGTTTTTAAAAATGTCATTTTGTTAACCAACTGTTAAAAAACGCTGACGTGGCAAACGGAGAGCTGATGTGTCATTTTTTTTTTCTTTCCTAATTTTTTTATTCTTATTTTAAATTAGAAAAAAAATTAAAAAATCTCAAAATTTCATGAATCTAGGTTCTTCTTCTGCTTTCGTTCATCAACACCCTATTTTCTTCACCATTTCATGAATCTGGGTCAAATAAGTTCTGCTTCACATCATTGCCAACATCGTCGTCTTCCTTTTCTTCACTCTAGACGAATCTCCTTGTTTTAATTTTCTGGGTATTAAATTAAGGAAGAAAAATTAGGGATTAATTTCGGGATTTTTTTTTGACAACTAATTTGGGGATTTCTCGTGATCTGAAGCTGATTCAACAGAATCGAAAATGAAATCTGTAAAAACAAAATCGAAACAAAAACTATGAACTGAATCGAAATCTGTAAATCAAAGATTGTTTCCTGCAATCATTTCTGGCTTGTTTCATTTCCCGCAATCGTTTATGGCTTGTTTCGCTTCTATATGAAACAGCGATTCTAGAGATAGAAACCAAATCAAAAATCTTCGTTGTTGTTGTTGAAGAGAAGATGAAGCGATAAAAAAGAAGACATGGTGAGAGAGAGAGAGAGAGAGAGAGAGAGAGAGAGAGAGAGAGAGAGAGAGAGAGAGAGAGAGAGAGAGAGAGAGAGAGAGAGAGAGAGAGAGAGAGAGAGAGAGAGAGAGAGAGAGAGAGAGAGAGAGAGAGAGAGAGAGAGAGAGAGAGAGAGAGAGAGAGAGAGAGAGAGAGAGAGAGAGAGAGAGAGAGAGAGAGAGAGAGAGAGAGAGAGAGAGAGAGAGAGAGAGAGAGAGAGAGAGAGAGAGAGAGAGAGAGAGAGAGAGAGAGAGAGAGAGTTTTCTGAAATGGAATTAATTTTGAAATGGAATTAAAATGGTGAGAGTGAGTTGAATAATCAGGGTGGGGTACTAAATAGAAGAAAAAAATTAAATTGGGTAAAATATGTAAGTCGAGCAAAATTTGAAAAAGTCAACTAAAATTGGGAAACAGGAATAGCAGGTAAAAAGGGATATGTGTGTGGTACCCAATTTGTCAGATTGGAGGACCATAAAAGCCACCGATTACATGGACATGTTTTGCAAACCTCGAAAAATATAATTTCTTCAGTGCGTTGTTTTTTTATTGTTATCATTTATGACTTCGATTCCTAGATATATAGATTGAGTTCTGTTCCTTTTTTGCTGCACCATACTGTGTCGGAGCAGTAGCGTTTTGACCAACACAAACCTTGGTTTTAAAATAGTAACTTCCTGCATTCATTTTGAATTCTTTTGATTTTACTCCTTTATAATTTCCACTTAGGTGTTACAGGACTGTAGGAGAGATAAGTCTTTTCGTTTCAGTGAGTCTAGTTTTCTTGATATGTTATTTCCATTTGTGTAAGCTATGAACATATATGGTGGCATGTTGAAGATATGGCTGGGATTATGATAAAATTCACATTCTTTTCATTTAATTTGATGATTTCTGTTTGGATTATGATTTATCTGTCTCGGTCTTTCATTGTCGATTAGTCTTTTATCGATTTTTGTGTGTGCATTCCACTTAGGTGTTTTATTAATAATTAGATGCATCAATTTTAATAATAATAATTAAATCATCATCCAACAGATAAAATAATTCCGAAAGATCCCGACATAAGTATTTTAATCTGGTAATAGATACTTCATCCTCTCCGGTCCAAGACCAAAGAGCATCCTTCTTTAACTTTTGATGAAGTAGCTTCCTTTGGACTGCAAGATTCTTTACAAAATCTTCATTTGAAATATAGGTTAGTAGTCCAAGAATCTTTGTAACACTTTTTTATCCTTTAATTTGGTTGGAAAATTCTGTAGTTTTTCAAATACATGTTTTTGCATTATTATTTTTTCATTTTCAATTTCTAGTCCTAAATAATTAATTTTGTTTTGAGCTAAAACAACTTTTTTCTTACTCAAAACTACTCCATGCTCAATACATTTTTCTAGTACTAATTTAACTTTATTAAAATGGTCTTCTAAATTCTTATTAGTGAAAACTAGTATATCGTCAATATAAATAAGACAAAAATCCTTAAATTCTTTTAATATTGAATCCATTCTTTGCTGAAAAATTCTTATTGTTTCATACCCATTGGAAGAACATTCCATTCATATTGACCTTAGGGGCAACTAAATGTTGTTAATGCCTTAGATTCTTCTGTTAATTTTATTTGGTAAAATCCTGATTTTTTTTTTATCAAATGTACCAAACCAATTCATATTTCTAACTCTTTCAATAATTAAGCCCTTTCTTGAGAGAAAATATGCATCTCCTATCATTGCATCATTTATTTGTTTATAGTTGATTACCATCCTTCTTTTTTCTCTTTTTATTTCATTATGATTTTCAACATAAAATGCCGGTGTTTGCTTTTTGAATGTCTTATTAATCCTTTATCACACATTACCCAAGAGCACTTGGATGAGATGGTAGAGTCTCTTCCAGCTTAACCAAGTTCTTGGGTTCGAATCCTGCCTTGTGCATGCAGCAGTGTTAAATCTTTTGGGGGAGAGGTTTGCCGCCCATTGTGGTCCTACCCGGCTGGAGGGATTAATCTCTGCAGTTGCGCAGATGATACTCATATTATACCAAAAAAAAATCCTTTATCACACATTTCCTTAATATCTTTTGCAAATTCATCTCTATCTTATCTTGTATAAATTATAGGTTTATATTTTATTTATTTTGTTGTATCTTTTAATTTAAGTTCGACTACCTCCATATTTTTATTGTTGATATTTAGGTCAAGAGGATTTTCACAACATACTTTTTCTAAAAGTTCCTTAGTATGTGCTGGGATTGTTCTTCCCGGTTCTAAATTCATTAATGCATATCGTACTTTTCTACATCCTAATTCTACTAATTCACCACATTTTAGTCTGCTAATTTCTGATTGTTTATGTGACTATATGTTTTTTAAAGAGTGAGCAATTGGAATTTCAATTATCTCTTTGAATTGTTTTCCTCTAATATATGGGGCCTTTATTGATATATGTTCTAAGTAGTGGCAAAATGGTGCATATAATAGAAGAAAATTATTTCCTATTATCATATCTAGTTGGTGTATATTGTGGGAATCATAAATAACTTATTTTGAATATTTAAAGTAATTTTATAAGCAACCCAATTTAGTGGGTGTATAGACCCATATGCTATTTGAATCTTTAAATGTTTCTCTAATTTTTCCCAGTTACTACATAAGCTTTTGTTGCTATACAAATACTTGGCCCATGTATCTATATAGGCTTTTGTTTCTTTATTTTCAGGGTTTTGCTTTTCCCACACCCCCTCCTACTCTTTCACACCCCTTAACAAATTTTATTCCAAAAATAACCTCGCGTGAGACGCTGCGAGGACGTGTTTTATGACTGTTCGAACGACCTTGTTCGAACAGGTTCGCACGACTTCATGCGAACAGTTTAAAAACGCCCAAAAGGGTGTGAAGTCAAAATTTAACACACTCGAACGATGTCGTTCGAATGTGTTCGAACGAGGTCATGCGAACAGGTTCGCATGACCTCATGCGAACAGGTGAAAAATGCCCAAAAGGGTGTGAAGTCAAAATTTAACACACTCGAACGATGTCATTCGAACCTGTTCGAATGCCCGTGTTCGAACAGGTGAAAATTCGTGAAAAAAAAGAGGTTTGGCCTGGCCTTTTGGTCTTTTCACACCCTTATGGGGTGTGTTTCGAGTAGGAGGGGGTGTGGGAAAATCAATACCCTATTTTCATTTTCAATTTTAATATATGTGCTATTCATATACACTACTTCAACTATCACTTAATTCATCTTCTAAAGGTTGAGTCATATATTCTATTTACCTTAATTAATTTTTCTTTTTTTTTTTTCTTTTTTGGACATTCATTTGTGTAATGTCCTTCTACATTACATATCCAGCACACATTTCTTTTTCCCTGTTGGACAATATTTTCTTTGGGTTTGTCTCTTTCTTCTAAAATACATTTTCCTAGTATTTTTATAAGCATTTTTCTCTGGATAGGTTTTTCTTAATTTTCGGTTTCTTCTATAAAATTTTCTAGGTATTTTTTATTACCTAGAAATTTCATTTCTTCCTGGTTGATCTAATTCTGTATACCACAACAAATTGCATTTCTTCCGCTATTTAATTGTTTATTCATTATATAAAATTTGTATAATTCCTCCTAGAGTATTAGCAGTTTCATTTAGTTGTGATTTCTGTATATGTAACACAACTAAGTGGTGAAGTAGCTGAGGGAAGTGTGGAGGGAAGCAATTCTAAGCCAAGGAAGAGCAACTATCACTGGAACTATAAATAGAGGAATAGTAGCTATTGAGAGGTGTCAATCATTTTTGTAACAGAAATTCCCTCTCTGATATTCTCTTCTCTCTGTAACCGTTTTCTCCTTTCTTTCTCTGTAACCGAATTCCCATTGCAGCATGGCTGCATATTCCATAGCATAATATACGTGTATTACTTGTGTGATAACCAACACTGTTACATTGGTGCTTTCATTGTCACCATGGCGGACGATCGTACGTCTGACAGTTTTGAACGACTCCTCGCTAATCTTGAAATTCTACTCCAACGATTGAACTCTTTCCATGGTGCAACGAACTCCTCCAAAGAGACTATGCCACAATCATGTCAATTGCAAGGCGACATCGTTACTCAAGAAGAGGTCGATGATTCAAAATCACTGGATATGGTTGCTGCAGAATTGTACACGAACGAGATGATGGCAACACCTTTGCAAGAAGAGATTGGCGCATCAGAATCGCTGGATCTTGAGGATTCAGAATCGGACACGAAAGAAATACATCAGTCGTATACAAAAATTCTTGATCGGTTGCAAGAAGAAAGCGACGCCTCGGAAACGTTGGATGTTGATGTTTCAGATTCGGTCATGGAAGAGATCGAGGCTTCGGAATCGGAATCGTGGAGCGAATCTGGTCCAACGTTGAAAACGCTCCTTACTCGAAGCGATGATGTTGAATCACTCCAAGTGCAGCCAGTGGCGAAGCCAGGATTTTTCTAGAGCCTGGGCAAGAAAATTTCCCGCCAATTTACATATGACATAATATATACATAATCATAAAGTGTGCTAAATAGGAGAGATGAAATCTAACCTGTCAATAGAGTGCTAAATAAAATTAGGAGGTAAATGCCCTTTCCGAGACTTCTTTCGGGTGAATGTTCGCATAATATCAACATCTTGAAGTGACTTGAATATCTCCCGCTCGGTGTAACATATCATCAAGTCATTGAACCACTCATCGTTGATCTTGTTGCGTAATTTAGACTTGATAATCTTCATTGCTGAAAAAGCTCTTTCAACGGATGCTGTCGACACTGGCAACAGCAAAGCCAACTCAATGAGTTTGTAGACCAATGGAAATACCAAATGTTTCTGAGTTTGAACCATCTTCATAGCCAAACTTTCAAGTCACTTCAAGAGAAGTAAAAGAAGCATGCATTTTCATGTGATGTACATAATTGTCAAGTTGCTCTCTTATTGTTCCACGATCATCATCAGAAAAGTTAGCATGATAAATATCAGCAAGACGAGCAAGTTTATCAATATCAAACCTTGAGAAAGAGTTCTTGGGGTCAAGACATGAGAAGCAATTCAGCACATTGTTACTTCCTTCACTAAACCGGTGATCCATCTCCACACATATTTTGTCAATAGCAACATAAAAAATCTCTGCACGATAATGGTGAAGATTAGTGATAGTTCTCCCTTCTTTTCTTGAACGACCCCGTATTGGTATTTCTTCATCCATATTTGGCACCGGAATACCTTTAGCAACACAAAATTCTTGGACAACAAAAAATAAATTATCCCAACCACTATCTCTCAATGTGGCCAACCGAGATTTGACATCATCAACTAATTCCATAGCAAGCACAATGTTTAGATCTTTTATTTGCAAGATTTTTGAAAGCTCATTTGTGATACCAAACAACTTTAACATCAATTTCAAAATGAAAGCAAATTTAAAGCTCTCCATTTTTTCTATCAAACCCGCCGCTTGAGATGGTCCACATCCATCTTCATCAACAATACTAAGCACCTCTAACACGGAGGACCACAACTGATCCAAACGAATCAAGGTAGTATAATGTGAACCCCATCTAGTATCCCCGGGTCTAGCGAGACTAGATGATTGGTGCAAGCCCATTCCTTGAGATATCTCACCACTCTCAAGTCTACTCAAAATATCTTTGCGCCGTGCCTCCGTCAAAGCATCCCTTCTCTTGCAAGATGCACTTGTTGTGGTTACAATCAAGGAGATGTACTCAAAGAAATCATGAATAGAATTGCAACTACTAGCAACAGACACAACCACCAATTGCAAACGGTGAGCATAGCAATGGACATAGAAAGCATAAGGGTTTTCATCTAGAATCTTTCTTTGCAAACCATTAAATTCACCTCTCATATTTGAAGCCCCATCGTACCCTTGCCCTCGTATCCTTGAAATAGATAATGTGTGACGATCAAGAATACCATAAAGAGCATCCTTTAGTGCCTCAGATGTAGTATCTTTGACATGATGTAGAGCAATAAATCGTTCCATAACTTTCCCTTTGTCGTTCACGAACCTAGAAAACAAATTCAACAAGGTTATATAGAGGCATAGAGAATTGTCTATCACGTGACTCATCAATACAACTACTAATCTCAACATCACCGCCATTTGCTCTTTGACGGATATATCACGTGACTCATCATTAAGCACAGAGAATTGTCTATCACCAAGCTCTTCCATAATCACCTTCATAACTTCAATGGCACAACACGTTGCAAGCTCCTTTTGAATGTCAGAGGAAAGCATTGTGCAATTTTTTGGACCACGGACAAAAGCATCTCTCACTTTTTCATTACTAGATTTTACCCAATCTACCATCTCTCTAAAATTGCCCTTGTTTAGAGAAGTAGAGCTTTCATCATGGCCACGGAAAGCAATGCCTTGTGCTATGAGGTATCTAGTACAATCTACAGAACAAGTCAAACGGATCTTATATAGTTCTTCTGATTCCCTACTTGCTCTAGCAAAGATACTTGTCACACTTTGTCTTTGATTATTATAATCGTCATAGTGCTTCATACATGAGTTGTGCTTACTATCATGCTTACCAATATGATCTTTAAAGCCTTTAGATGCATGCTTCCAATCTTTAAATCCGTCTTTGTTGAAGACTTCATACCCAAAGTGCCCGGCCCTCCCGGGCGACTTAAAGAGAAAGCAATAGAAACAATAAGCTGCATCCTTGGACTCACTGTCTTCAATCCATGTATAACTCTTATACCATGAACTACAAAATGCTCTTGAATACTTCCCAAATTGAGTACGAGGGAAATTTGTCAAATTTGGTTGCGTTGGACCCTTCAATATATACACCCTCCTCACTTGGTCTTGAATCTCCGGAGCATACTCATCAATTTGTTTCCTACATCCTGGATCACGCACAATGTCATTTGGATTAAACTTATTGGCCGCATTAGGGGGCGTTTCTTCTACTTCGGCTTCCGGTTGCACAACATCGCATTCTCAATAGAACTTCTAGGTACCAAAAACCTCCTCATCTAACAAATTTCATGATCCAAAAAAAGAAACTATGTAAAAAACAAACAATGATCAACATATAAGGAAACTAAAAAAGAATCAACAATTCTACACAAACTAATGTCTCAATAACTTCAAAGAGTCCAACGCAATAATTTACACAAACTAAAAAAGAATCAACAATTCTACACAAACTAATGTCTCAACAATTTATTTGGAATAAAGAGTAGGGATTAGGAATATACCTCAAATAACTTCAAAGAGTAACATTGAATGTGTGGGTACTTTTCCCTCTTTTTAGAGCAAAAACCCTAACTCCAAAATACTACCCAAAGAGAGGAATGAGTTGGTTTTCCTTAAAATAGAGCTCAAATGTAAATGATTTAAGCTTGGATTGGAGTGAAAATAGGCACTATTAGAGGGAGCTGTATTAGTAAATGTGAATTAGCTAGATGTTGAAATAACAGAGACATAGAAATGGAATTGGTGCTTGGATTTTTACCTGTTGAAGCCAATGTTATCAAAATAAGTGTCATCATCGAGGATTCAAGCCATCACCATCGTCGATTCCACCGTATTTTGATTTCTTCAGATCAGAGCGGAAAGGGGAAAGGGAGGATAATCCCTAACTTTCTTTCTCTCGTAGATATAAAGATCTATAAATTTATCCCATTGTTTATTTTATTTAGTTTTTTTTATATATATTGGGCTTTTGAGTTTCATTTAGTTTTTGGGTTTTACTTTTTTTTACATTGGGCTGGACCATTCTTTTTTTTATTTCACACCCACTGTTTTACTATTTTTGCCCCTTCTTATGACTAAAAATCAGCTATTGGGTTGGGGGCTTTACAAACAAAGTAGAAGTTGAGGCCCGGGCTAGCTGGGCCCTAAAATCGCCCCTGAGTGCAGCTGCAAATTACGATTCCTGTTGTCAAGTGCCAAGTGTTCGACGAAATGCCTCTTAGAAACAGAGTGCAGAGTGTTCATCTGAATGCAGCGTTGCCAATGATATTGCAGGAAGATATGGATGCTTCGGCAATGATGAACGCTAATCTTCCTGTTCCCAATTTATTGCATGATGTTTTAGAAGCGTGGAACGATGACCGTACCGCGTCCAACAAATTTTTCCGTTGCACAGAGCATAAGACTTCGCGGATTGGTGTTCTCAAGGAGGTAACCTTGAGTCCACCTAAATCAGAGAATGTGCAATCTGAGGAACTGCTAGAAGATACCATTGTTGATGCAACAGCAACTGATCGAGGTTTGTCGCGAAAATTTGTTATGCCTTTTGATCTAGACATTGCAAGTTTATTGATAAGTCAAGCTAGAATAAGGCAACATCTATATTCATATGCATTTTTTGATGAGTGCAAGGTAGTGCTAGTATCTGTATATGGCAATTTAAGGGTTGATATCACTGGAATTCAACAAGATTCTAGGTTTATACCACCTGATAAATTGGTTATCAGTTGTGATAGTGAGAATTTGGGTAAATATGACTGCACACTCACCATCTGTTTGAAAGAATGTATGGATGAAATGTTCAGTCACAGTACTAGTTATGTTCACAGCATAGCATATGCAGATGAACAACAAGAGGTTTTCCTTTTAAAAATATCTCATTCAAGGCCTTTAGAGGATTTGATCAAGGATACCCAGCCAGCAGTTGTTGGTGAAGAGGAAACTGTGGCAGGGGTGTTACCATTCAAATTCTCTTCAAAAAGGGATATGCCAGATATTGACTCATGCAAGGTATGTCAAGTTGCAGTAGACAAGCCAGGAGGCAAGTTTGTTCGTCTTGGATTGCTAGGTTTATTGGTGCAAGCAACTATTGATGGAGTTGCAATATATTCCACAAATGAATGGGTCTTCCATGCAATTTTGTATGATCCTCATGGGAGAGAGGCAGTAGAGCTAAATGCTACCCTTCATGACTGCTTTGTGTGTTCAGTTAACATGCTATACTTGGTAATGGCACCATATTCCATTAAAGCTTTTGTTAATTGGGATTTAATGGAAAGTTTTCGTCTCTCCAAGTTGCCTAGGTATCAATTAAATCAAAGGATATTTGTGCCACCCAAATGGCCGAGGGGGAAGTCAAAAGATGTTTTTGATCTTATTGGCCAAGATGAGCAAAGCCTTGAAGCCAAGCTTCCAAACATATGTACTGCTGCAAGGAGTATATTAATTCTTTGGCTTGATGGTGTTCAACTATTGTTTGCTATCCTTTGTGCTTGCTTGACATCACACTATATGATATGCAAAATCGTGGAGAGGCAATATATATTGAATGCTGATGCAATATGCAATGTGAATTTGTTCAAACATGATCCGAGTGACTTCATACCGGCTGTGCTTCGAATTAAGGCATTACATGCAATGCTCGAGTTAGTAGGAGTTGGATCTGGTTATCATGAAGTCCATGTTACTATGCAGGATGGCAAAGAGCTCTATCAATTGCAACACAACATAGGTTGTTGAGGTGCATTGTGTGCTGTCATGGATGCTTCACAGTGAGGGAATTATTGGTGACATCAAAAATGCTATCTCTCTTGTTAGGCCCTTTCAAGTTGTCGAGATAGGTGCAGGGGGATTCAACAACCTTACACCTAACTATATAACACCAATCAAAGAACACATTTTGTGGTTGTTATCAGATGGAGAAATCTTACAAGCTGCTTCTTCTCATCAAATGTTGATTGCCTATATGTTGCAAAACTCATGGCAGCCTTCTACTATTAACAATTCCCAAGACAAAAAGTGGAGATTGATTTTGGTTCACTTGTTGAAGGGTGTTGTATCTGCAGTATTCATTTTGATGCTAAGTCCTTTTAAGGTGGCTTTGGAACGTCAATTTCGGAGCCACTTATTGTCACAACTGAGAAACTCTTGCTTTCGATCATTCTGTGATCCCACACCAAAGGGTACCTCCGGTACGAGTTGCAAGAAGTTGTACAACTTGCATAACCTTGAGGACAAGGTTATTTTTAAAGGGGAAGGTATTGTAACACAACTAAGTGGTGAAGTAGCTGAGGGAAGTGTGGAGGGAAGCAATAATAGTAGCTATTGAGAGGTGTCAATCATTTTTGTAACAGAAATTCCCTCTCTGATATTCTCTTCTCTCTGTAACCGTTTTCTCCTTTCTTTCTCTGTAACCGAATTCCCATTGCAGCATGGCTGCATATTCCATAGCATAATATACGTGTATTACTTGTGTGATAACCAGCACTGTTACAGTATAGTTCTTATTTTTGTATTAAGTGGATACGGTAATTTGTCTATAAATATTTCTCTTTATATATGTCTTTTTATATATGTCTTTTGTTTCTTCATTTAATTGATAATAATACTTTTGGTATTCACAAATAAAACTTTCTACTTCACACATATTGCATATTTGGATTCCATATTTAGACGTGCTTTAGCTTTTTCATGTAAAAACCTATTTACTTCTAGTTTATATTCAAGGGTATTATATCCTATAAACTCTTGATAGATAAGATCCATTATTAATCTAGAAAATTGTTGATTACTTTCTACGGCTCTAGCATATCCATGTTTCTTCATTAATACTTAGTTAAAAAGTTCTGTGCATTTGTTAATGTTTTATACGTTATTAATCCCTTAACATCCATTAGATTTACTTTACTAAATCTATATCATCTGTTTCGATTAACATAATTATTTCATTAGTCCACTTTAAGAGCACTCTTCTTTATTTCTCACACAATCAAGATTTAATAATTTTTCAGTTTTAGTTTCTTCATATTGAGGTTAAAATTCTTCTTGAATTTTAGTCCATTTTCCATTCGTTCAAACATAACCCCTATGATTCATTGTTTCATTTTCATGTCTATCCCACGACTCTTGTCTATTCCAATATTCATCCAATCTCTTTTTGGATTTGTATTACTTGTTTCACCTTTTCCATAAATATTTCATCATAATCTTTTTCTTAGGCAATGTTAGTTGTTAATTGTTAGAGCGGTGGGGAAATATTAGTTTCTAGGGTTCGAACCCTGAACCTCCTTCTTAATTAAACTCCTTAGGTATCCCTTAGCTCACCAATTGAGCCACCTATTTGGGATTCTGATTCTTAAAGTACTCCTTCATCATAATCTGATTCTGATTCTAGTTTTGAGGAGCTATAATTTTATATTATTTCTTCATTTTCATCTTTAGTTTCTATTTGTTCTAATTTATGTAGCTATTTATTTTCTTCTTCAATTTTTTTAATTGTTCTAGTAATTGACTAATTTCTTCAATATCATTTGATCTTTTTAGTGATTCCATATATTCGTCTTTTATCCACTCCATGAAGATATTGGCTATTGATGGTTCACTTTCTAAAGGTTCTTTTTTTATCAATAAGAAAACAAAAAAGCAACAAACAACCCAATTAGGGCCTCAATCTAACAATTCCTAAAGCATTTGCGAGCAGAGATGAAGAAATAGCCAGTGGACAATTGTTCCAAAAATGAATTCCATGCTCAATAGATGAGCCTTGTTTTGCCAACCAATTCGCGCAAGGGTTACCCTCCCGAAGTGAATGTTGAAAGGTGAGCTGCCAACCACAATCCATAAAGGATCGAATGTGATCGGGTGGGAAGTAGAAACTCTCTCGTTAATGAACTTCAGAGCGGTCAACAAACCAGTCTCACAAACCAAATTGTGATAACCATTTTGGTGAGCAATATTGAGTCCCTGGGCAATAGCCTGCAATTCCGCATTCATGTTGTTAGTGTAGCCATAACCACCTGAGAAACTTGTAATTCAGTTCCCGTTATGGTCCCTAAAGAGCCCTCCATAACCTGAATGACCAGGGTTGCCAAAGGAGCTACCATCAACATTAAGCTTGATAAAGTTTGTCGGGGGTGGAACCCAAGTGACCAGGCGTGGTTTTTTATGAGAAGAAGTGTTAGGAAAAAGCTCTAGATGTATCATCCAACAGAGAGCGAATACTACTAACAATTATCCAGTTTTCCCAATGGGCGTCAGAGAAAAGTTCTTCATTCCTAGACCTCTGTAGCATCCAACATGTAATGATAAACATAATACCATAATAGCCTATAGCATTTGATTCAAACTAGATGCAAGGATCGTCAGAGTTGAACTCTTGCAAATTAATAAAGCCAAAGAGGCGCCAAATAGGATGAGACCGGTTGCAGTCTCTCAAAGTGTGGAGAAAAGTATTCATAGCATCACTCTATGGCAAGATTGATCTTGTGTCATATGCCGCATGACCCTAAAAGAGTTGGTAGGGAGGCTACCATGCATGATGATCCAAGAAAAATGTTTGACATTTTCCGGGACCTTTAACTTTCAAATCCACTTCCAATATTTTTCTAAGTTGGGTACCTATTGATCATTCAAGCCAGTGTATGAGCCAGAAATAAGCATTTTTGATGGAGTACTGACCTGATGGAGATGAGCTCCATATAATTGTATCTTTAGAGTTGGGATTGATAAAGACACTTTGCATCTCAAGTTTGATATCATCAAGGATATTGGTGTAAGGTAGGTTGAAGTTCCAAGAGCCATAGTAATGTCCTTAACCCAGATGTCCTGGTCATGAATATCAACATAAGGAATTCTATCACATATTCGGCCATGGAGCCATTTTTCATACCATAGCGAGATGCCACCTTCACCAACCCGAGTAATATAATCGGGCTTAAGGATCTCAGCAGCTTGGTTTGTTACCTAATACTTCTAAAGGTTCTTGTTTTACCAATGAGATAATTTCTTTTATTCCGTTTGGTTTGTTACCTAATAATTCTTCTAAATCTTTTATCGTTATACTTTTATCATTTTCTTCAAGATCTAAAAGATTTTTCAATTGTGGAAGAACTTCTCTAGTTTTATAAATGTTTTCATCCACATTAATAATTTTTTCTTTACTTATACCATTTAAAGTTTCTTGTATATTATTAATTTCACCACGCCCATTTTTAAATTTACTAGATTTTTTTTTGATAAGCAAATGTTAGTGGGGGTGGGGGAATGTTAGTTTTCGGGGTTTGAACCCCGGACCTCCTTCTTGCAATTATGCAACTCCTTCATGTCCCTTAGCTCGTCAACTGAGCTACCTTCCTAGGACTTTAAATTTACTAGATGCATATTCTGCAATTTTATTAGTAATATTATATTTTTATTAATTTCTTTCATTATTTTTTTGTAATTCTTTGCACATATTTCCAATTTCTTCTAAGTGTGCCATTATTTTATTTTTTTCAAAATTATTTTCGTGGCTATTCGGAAATTTTCTAGTAGTGTACCAACAAGTGTTGGTCCGAGCAGTAACTGGATTTGAATCCCACCCTAAGGTCTCGAGTTCGAATATTGGGTGTGACAAAAAGTCCGTTGGGAGGGGAGAACCACACGGATCGGCAAAGCTGGGTGCTCGTGGCCAGCCAAATTCCCCGGTGTAAATTAGTCATCGGCAAAGTAGGTAGATACTACGCATCAATGACACAATAAAAAAAGAATTTTTCTAGTATCGTAGTGAATTTTTCTAGATACTACGCATCAAGTCCATTTATCTTATATAACATGCCCAAAAAATAGCTTGATATTACACAATTTGACTTGCACACAATTTGACTTTTCAAGTCCAGGAAATTAGGCAATGGAAGATGAGATCTACAGATTATACAGATCGATCATCAAAAACCAAAGAAGAAAAGAAACAAAATATGTTTATACTTATACAAACAAGATCTTCAAGCTCAAGCATGAAACTAATTAGTAATTATACGTGGTTATAAACAATTTTGATTCGCGCGTAGAATTTTGAGGCATATATCATATATATTGCAAATTTTAACAAAAGAATACATCTCTTTTAACAGAAAGACAAAAAAGAACAACTGTACGAACGGTACTTGAGAAAGAAACAGCATCATCAATCATTCATAACTTTATAGTCCAAACCCAGATAACCTTCCCAAAATCCCTTGTCTATATGGCAAGAAAGTTCTCTTTTTCATATCTTGAGACTCAGCTTTCTTCATAGCATAGTGAAATTCATGAGCTGAAACTGGTCCTTTTTTTCTCAAATCCGATGATGATCTAAAGCTTGAGCCTTTAACCTCTTCACTACTACCCTTTTTGTACCCAACAAATTTCTTCAATGGATCCTTGCTTGACCCTCTTCCTTCAGAAGCACTACGAAACAACAGAAAATCCTTCAAATTCAAACTCCACCTTTTCGAACTACTCTTCGTGTTCGTAGATGTTAAGGTTGTTTCTTCTTTGTTGCTCCGAGGTTGTTTTTGTTCTTGTTGTTGTAGATTCTGTTCTTCTAATTCCCACGTGTTGTTTACTTTTCTATAAGGAGAAAGTGATCTCGTAACTCTCCTACCAGAATTCACTGATGACAACACTTCTCTTTCTCTCCCTCTTCTCGCTTCAGTACGAGGTTTGTGTTTCTCTTGTTTTTGTTCATTGCTTTCGATTTCGGGTTTCAAAGGTTTGATTTTTCCACCATGAAAGAGTTCTTCAGCTGAACGAGATGAATATTTGTTGTTGTCTTCACGACCAACAAAGAAAGCAAATCCCTCATCAACATCATTATCATTATCAACCTTGTTGTTGTTGTTGTTGTTGTTGTTGATTGGTTCTTGAATTGTAGAATCGGCAAAATACTCAAGTTCGCTATATAGTTGAGAAATTCTTGAAGGACTTGTAGGGGCACTTAAGTAATATTCACCAAAACGTTTTGGTGAAGAAGGTGCACTTAGATAAGGTGAACTCATGGTTCCACTAATATTGAAATTGAATGTATCTTTTGTAGGACTAGTACTAGGGCTTTGTATCATCACTTCCATGATTTGTTTATCTTTAGTAGCTAATCTTTAGCAGCTATAAGCTTTTTTAGGTTTTGGGTTCTTAGCAAAAGGTTTATGAGAGAGATATGGATATTTATATATGCATAATATTTGTGAAGGGAAGGTGGGGAGAAGATGAGAGGATGTGTAAATGTAAAATTGGTTGGAGATTGTTTTGTTGACCATAGGTTATATGGTATGGTTTGGTCGTTGTGGGAAACGTTAATTAAGCCGCCAATTAATACCGTTTGATATTGTTTAATGTGAAAAATTCTGAATTCTTATTAGCTTGTGAGGTGTGTGAATGGAGATATTGACAAATTGGTGACCCACATGGGTGAATTTTATACCATGGTTCGGTAAGCATGTATGTAATACTTAACTTGTAGTTGTAGTTGTAGTTAAAGTCTGTTAAACTGATGATATGCAAAGGAGGATCAATATACACACCACGTTTGAAGTGGACAGCTGCATTATATAATTTAATTATTAATTATATGCACGTTTCTATGAGTACGACAATTTGTTGTTAGTTGTAGAAAATGGATGTAAGAAAAACAGAAACAGTAAGAACAGTCTAAATTAGAACAAAATTAAATCAGATAGGTTATTAAATCACCGTGGTAAACACTAAACAATTCCTTTTTTGGGTACTAGTATTTCTTTTTATATACTATATAATTGGATAAAATATCATGTTGACTTTTTAATTATACGCACCATAGGATCGAGGTTCGATTCTTGCAGGTGCTAGTAAGTGGTTAAGTAGAGTGCATAAGGTTTATCTATTTAGTAGTTATTTTTAAAAAAATAGGGGTATTATAGTAATTTCATATATTTCGGGGTGGGCCGTGGCTATTAGGAGTAATGTAATTCATAACTCGGTTAACCGGCTGTCACTACAAGAATAATGGGATTTTCTGGCCAGGACTTTTGATAACCATCTTTTATGATGGTTATTACTTGCTTTCTAAGCTTGATTTTAGGAGATTTAATAAACTTGTTATGTTAATTAGTGTGTAAATAAGTGTTTTGGTTAGAAATATTGGTGCAGGAATGATTTGGTTTTAATTGGGCATTTTGATGCCCTTTGTGCATTTAATTGTGTTTAGTGTCAGTGCTGCAGCAGTAGGTGCGTGCGCAATAGTGGAAATGCGGAAGATGAGAGAGAAAGCTCAAGGGGAGTGCGGAAAACACGGAAATCAAGGCAAGGACAGGTGTCAGAGCTGTATGGCACGGAAAGATATGGCCTAATGTGGGTTTCCCACAATTGCCCTCTAACCTAGGCAGCATTTTCCCAAAAAGGACATCATTTTAGGGTTGTGTGCAAGGAGACACTATATAAGGACGTTTCCCTTTCTTCATTAGCATGCTCTGCCGTCAGGGGAAGTTTAGAGATAGCTCCTCTTGCGTGCAAAAGCTCACCCTTCACTACCAAACACTTCCATTGCTGAGACTATTGCTGCAGCATCACTGGAGTTACATTTTTCTCGGTGGATTCTACTTGGACGAGCTGGATCAGTCCTCCATTGTCATCCTTGGAGCTCTCCTACTGTTCTCTCTTCGTAGTATCATTTCTTACCTTGAAATTTGTAATATGACTTCTACTATTTTGTTTAAGTTATTTTCCATGTTTTGCAAGCTCAATATGAGCTAAATACTCATAGTTGAGATGCTGGATCTGATGTAGCTAAATTACTATGTGAATAATGAAGTATGTTCAATGTTATGCATTTTATCTTGTGTGTGAAAATATTTCCATTTTAGAGTAGGAATGGTCCGCCTATTCTAAATAGCATTTATAAATTCAGAGATGGTTTGTAAATTTATCTCACAAGGTAATGTGGGTAGTGAACATTAACGAGAGATCTTGATGTTCCTTGCTTAACCCTAGAGATAGGAGGGCATAACCCATAAGGTGAATACTGCCGGTGCTCAAGCAGCCTAGGAGGTACTTCTTTAGGGTTTAGAGACAAACTCTTGCAAGGAAACCTAGTGTGAAGTATTCGAGAGAATAACGTCTTATTGCCGCAGCACCTAATGCTGTAGCATTGAACGTACCCTTAATCACATTTTAATGAAGCTACTGAAGTGAATGCATCTTGACTTGTTCTCAGCACTGATTTCCATTACCCTTTACTTTTTACTACTGTTTATGTTACCCAAAACTTGTGTGTCATTTACTTTCCTCACTAAATTGTTAATCAAATTAAACTCTCGTTATTTAGCATAATTCCTCGTGGGAACGATCTCACTTACTCTATATTACTTGTTGACAGTGTATACTTGCACTACCTACGTTTTCACGCAACAACTTTCCGGCGGATTTTTATCCGCCGGCAAGTTTCCGGCGGATTCTAGGACTTACCGGCGGATTTTATCCGACACAAACGTTTCTGGCGGATTTTTAGACATTTGCGGCGGATTTTTAAAAAAAAAATTTTTTTTTAAAAAAAAAAAATTATTTAAATCCGCCGCAAATGCCAAAAATCCGCCGCAAAAGCCAAATTTTTTTTTTTTAAAATCCGCCGCAAATCCAGAAATCCACCGCAAAAGCCAAAAAAAATATTTTTTTTTTAAAAATCCGCCGCAAATGCCAAAAATCCGCCGCAAAAGCCAAAAAAAAATTCAAAAAATCCGCCGGTAATTTCAAAAATCCACCGAAAAATTCGGAGGGAAAAAATCCGCCTATAAATAAAATTTGGCTAAAGTGCTCCCGGGGTCCCTTATCTTTATTTAAAGTAACGAATTAGTCCTTTATGTTTTTTTTGTCCCAAATAAGTCCTTTATCTTTCAAATTTTTGACACATAAATCCTTTTCCGTTAACAGTGCTGATTTATGTGTCAAAAAAAAGGATTTATGTGTTAAAAATTTGAAACATAAAGGACTGATTTGGGACAGAAAAGGATTTATGTGTCAAAAATTTAAAACATAAAGGACTGATTTGGGACAAAAAAAAGATAAAGGACCAAATCGTTACTTTAAATAAAGATAAGGGACCCCGGGAGCACTTTAGCCATAAAATTTTCTCCTACACTCCTCTCATTCTCTCATTTCACTCTTTATTTCATTCTCATTCTCTTCTATATTTCTCTACATATCTCTCTTCTATATTTCTTATACTCTCATCTCCATAAATTTCTCTACATATATCTCTTCTATATTTCTCCTTTCTTCTTCATTCTTTTTCATTCACTCCTTAATTCTTATTTCTTCTTACTTCTTTATTCACATTCTCTCCTATATCATTCTCTTCTAATATTCTCTTTCATTCTTATTCCTTCCTACTTCTACATTCTCATTCATTTATTTATTTTCATTCTTTTCTATATCATTTTTTCTCATATTCTACTTCATTTTCATTTTTTCTTACTTTTTATTAAAATACAAATTAAAAATTAAAATTCGAAAAAATTGAAAGAAAAATTCAAAAATTCAATTTTTTTACCGTCGGATATTTTAAAAATTTTTTTTGGCTTTTCCGGCGGTTTTTTAAAATTTTTTTTTGGCTTTTGCGGCGGATTTTTGGTATTTTCCTGCGGATTTTTGGCATTTGCGGCGGATTTTTTTGAAAAAAAAAACATTTTTTTTTTAAAAATCCGCCGGAAAATGCCAATTTTTTTTTTAAAATCCGCCGGAAAATGCTTTTCCGGCAAATTTTCCGCCAGAAATTTCCGGCGGATTTTCCGCCGGAAAGCGTTTGCTTCGAGCTGGCTACCGGCGGCAAAATTCTGCCGCAAAGTCCAAATATCCGCCGCAAATTTGGCTTTTGCGGCGGATTTTGCCCGCCTCAAAGTTCAATTTTTCTTGTAGTATGTGTAGGTAACTAGTAATAAAGTTAGTCATCATTCATTTCAAATTGTATATGTACAAAATTATTGAAAAATGAAATACAGTTTTTGTGTTTCACAGTTTCTGGTGTAATTCTCTTCTCCAATCTCTCTCTGTTCATATCTTCAATTCTGAAAAAATGAACACAGTGTGCTAACAAATTGGTATCGAGAGCTTCATTTTTAAGGATTCTGGGAAACACGAGAGAGCAAGATCGTGAATCTTGCGGTGAGGTGTGTGTGTGTGATTTCGATTTCGCAGATCGCATCGATTTGCAATTCGAAGTCTGAGAAATCACAATTTGATTTCTAGGGTTAGAGAAACACGAGTGATTGAGAGGAATCAATTTGAGTGATATACGAGAGATCGAGAAGATGAATGGAAGCGGTGGATTCAACACACACTTGCCGATGTTCGACGACAAGAATTGGGATCGGTGGTCGATTAAGATGAGAGTGCTGTTTGGTGCGCAAGACGTACTCGATTACGTGAACGATGGCTACGTTGCGCTAGCGGAGAATACGACGGAAGCACAGCGAAACACTCATCGTGAAGTTAAGAAGAAAGATCAGAAGGCGCTATTCTTCATTCATCAGTGCGTAGATCCAAAGGTGTTTGAGAAGATCGCTGAAGCAACAACTTCAAAAGGTACATGGGATACGTTGGTGCGCTGTTACGGCGGTGATGCGAAAGTGAAGAAGGTGAAGCTTCAGTCTCTGCGCAAACAGTACGAGTTGCTTCAAATGAAGGACGATGAGAAGATTGCTGATTACTTCTCACGTGTGATTGCTGTCACGAACCAGATGAAGAATTATGATGAAACGATCACTGAGCAAACGATCGTAGAAAAGGTGCTTCGATCCTTGAATTCTCATTTCGATTACATTGTAGTAGCGATTGAGCAGTTAAAAGACACAAAGTGAGATTAAGATTGAGGAGTTACAAGGTAACTTAGAGGCACAAGAAATGCGTATAAAAGATAGGAGTAATGAGAAAGAAACTGAACAGGCTCTCAAGGCTCAAACTAATAAGAAAAATGAATCTAATAAGAAGAAGTGGTGGAATAATAAAGGAAAAGGAAAAGGAAAGGAGAATTGGAATAACAATAATAAAGAGAAGAAGAACTTTGAGAAAGGTGAATCAGCTAAGCCTAAGGAAGGTAACTCAGGGAAGTTCAATAATAAGAAGAAAGGAGGGTTTGATAAGAGGAAAGTCCAACGCTATAACTGTGAAAAATTTGGTCATTTTGCTGATGAGTGTTGGAGTGCAAAGAAGGAACCAGATAAGGTAGAGGAAGCTAATGCAGCACATGGTGATTCTGATACTGATCCTATGCTGATGATGGTGACAGTGAGTGATGAGGTTCCATTGTCTGATTACTGGTACATGGATACAGGCTGTAGTAACCATATGACAGGGCGTAGGGACTGGCTTATTAACCTGAACACTAGTAAGAAGACTAAGATCAGACTTGCAGATCATAGAAGTTTGCAGGCTGAGGGAATGGGAGATATTGTGATCAAGAGGAAGGATGGCAGAGATATAGTGATAGAAAATGTGTGGTGTGTGGTATGTCCCTGGTTTGAGCTCTAATTTGATGAGTGTAGGTCAACTCTTGGAGAAGGGCTTCTCAGTCACAATGGAGGATGAAGTAATGTCCTTGTATGACAGCAACAAGAGACTGGTACTGCAGAGTAACACTGAGAAGAACAGGACTTTCAAGGTCAGTGTTAAGGCAACTGAAGTGGAGTGTATGAATGTTGTTCATAGTGATGATGAAAGCTGGTTATGGCATAGAAGGTACGGGCACCTCAACTTCGGAAGCTTGAGTGACTTGAAGTCAAAAGAAATGGTGATTGGTGTGCCAAGTGTAAGGCAACCACAGATCAGTTGTGAGGTGTGCATGAAGGGCAAGCAAGCCAGATTGCCTTTTGTTGCTGAGACACCATCTAGGGCAACACATGCATTAGAGGTAGTGCACTCTGATGTTTGTGGACCTCTAGAAGTTCCATCTTTGGGTGGAAACAAGTACTTTGTGTCATTTGTTGATGAGTTTACAAGGATGATTTGGCTGTACTTGGTGAAAGTGAAGAGTGATGTGTTTAGGTGTTCAAGAAATTCAAATTGTTTGCTGAGAAACAGAGTGAACAGCAAATAAAGATAGTGAGGACTGATGGTGGATGAGAGTACACATCCAAAGAATTTGAGCTGTTTTGTGAAAACAGTGGGATTGTACATGAGATAACTCCTCCATACACACCCCAGCATAATGGCCTAGCTGATAGAAGAAATAGGACCATATTGGATATGGCAAGGAGCATGTTGAAGCAAAAGAATCTTCCACACAAACTCTGGGGTGAAGCTGTGTTTACAGCAGCTTATTTACTTAATAAATGTCCAACTAAGAGACTGAAATCTGCTGTGCCTGAAGAGATATGGTGTGGCAGAAAGCCTAAGGTGAGTCACTTGAGAGTTTTTGGCTCTCTTTGCTATGCTCATGTGCCTGATGCAAGAAGGAAGAAGTTACATGACAAGAGTGTGAAGCTAATCTTGATTGGATATCATTCAACAGGAGGTTATAAGTTGTATAACCCAGTGACAAACACCAGTCACTGTGAATGAGCAGATTAATGATGAGAATGAACCAGAGTTAAATTCAGAAGAAGATTCTGATGATGGTGAAGAACAGAATGCAAGGCCAAGAAGAGTGAGACAACTACCACAGAGGCTAGCAGAGTTTGAGATGCTGTCTGATAATGTAGTGAGTAGTGAAGGTGAGCTTATTCATTTTGCTTTACTGACTAATGCAGAACCAGAGTTATAGAGAAGCAGTGAAGGAGAAGGTCTGGAAATTGGCTATGGAAGAAGAGCTAAAGTCAATTGAAAAGAGGAACACATGGAAGTTAGTGAGGCTGCCATCAAATAAGAAGTCCATTGGGCTGAAATGGGTGTTCAAGGTGAAGAGAAATTCTGATGGTAGCATAAATAGACACAAGGCCAGATTAGTAGCTAGAGGATTCTTGCAAAAGAAAGGTCTAGACTATGAAGAACTGTTTACTCCGGTTGCTAGGCATGAAATAATAAGACTTGTTATTGCCTTGGCTTGCAGCAAGGGATGGTCATTGCTGCACTTAGATGTTAAGTCAGTCTTTTTGAATGAACCTCTAGAAGAAGAGAGGTATATGTTTCTCAAGTGCCTGGGTTTGAAGTGAAGGGAAAAGAAGACTGTGCATACAGGTTGTATAAAGCTTTTTATGGGCTTAAACAAGCACCTCGTGCTTGGAATAAGAAGATTGATTCTTTCTTCATTCAGAATGGCTTTAAGAGATGCAAGGTGGAGCAACGAGTGTATGTGAAGCACAAGCAGAGTGAAATTGCAGTACTCATTTGTTTATACGTGGATGACTTGTTAATTACAGGTGGATCAATGGAAGAGATCAAGCAATTTAAGGGAAGAATGCTCCTGGAATTTGAAATGACAGAATTAGGGACGTTGTCACATTTCTTAGGAATGGAGCTGATTACCGTGGAGGGTGGAATGGTGTTGCATCGGTGTAGGTATGCAACAGAATTACTGAAGAAATTTGATATATATCACTACAATTCAGTAGTGACACCAGCAGAGCAGAACTTGAAGCTACTGCAGAATGATGATGAAGAAGACATTGATCCAACCCTGTACAGGCAGATGGTTGGTTCATTGAGATACCTCTGTCACAGCAGGCCAGACATTGGGTTTGCTGTAGGCCTGGTGAGCAGGTTCATGAACAAGCCTAAGATGTCTCATTATCTTGCTGCCAAGAGGATAATGAGATATATCAAAGGAACTCTGAAGATTGGTGTATTTTTTCCTAAGAATACAGATCAGAATGTACTGGAATTGTGTGGGTTTTTCGATAGTGATTGGTGTGGAGATAAGGTAGATAGAAGAAGCACAATTGGCTACGTCTTCAGTTTTCAAGGTGCAACAATTTCTTGGTGTTCCAAGAAACAACAAGTGGTAGCATTATCATCATGTGAATCTGAGTATGTGGCAGGAGCAGTGACTGCTTGCCAAGCAATTTGGCTCAACTCTTTGCTGGAAGAGATGAAGCTGAATGTGAAGAAACCAATCAAGCTATGGTTGGATAATAAGTCTGCTATAAGTCTTGCCAAGAACCCAGTTTCACACGGGCGAAGCAAGCATATATATAGAGACGAAATTTCACTTCCTTAGAGAGCAGGTGCAGAAGGGGATGATTGTAGTCTGTCACTGCTCAACACTTGAGCAACTTGCTGATATCTTGACAAAATCTGTCAAGACAGAACAGTTTGTCATGCTGAGAAAGAAACTGGGCATAGTGACGTTTTAGTTTTCTGATGTATCTGAATGTATGAATTAAGGGATGGTATTAGGAGTAGTATAATTCATAACTCGGTTAACCGGCTGTGTAGGTAACCAGTAATAAATTTAGTCATCATTCAGTTACTGTTCTTGGATAGATTTTCATTGATGAAATCAGATTATAACAATGGAGGCCGGATAGATTTTCGTCTATGCCGGCGTGGCTAGTTTACGTGTGTTTTGTGTACCAGTCCCTTTATTTGTCCTCTAAGCCCTCTATATATAGAGTTTGAGTCACCCATGGCGATTACAAAGGGTGGTTTCTTTCTCTTCTCTTCGGATGGGCTTAGTCGGGCCTCCTATTGTACTGGGCCGAGGTTTTCATGTAAAGTTGGAAGATGGTCCGACTTGCGATGTGCCGAGCCCAAAAGTCCATGACGGTCCACAGCCCCCCAAGCGCGAGCTCTGTAAGGGTGAAGCGCTTAAAGTTCTTGATTGTTGTCGAGTTCTTTTGGAGTATTTGCCGAACTTTATTTGACATTGCATCTTGAAGTGGACCTGCAATCATATGAGAAGAAGAGCAGCAGTCCATCCGACTTAACCAGTGGACATGTACATACATTGATATTCAATGAGACTTTGTTATATCGGTAAAATCATGAACTCAGGCAACAACCAAATCATCGAAGTCAAATTTAAATAAATAAAAAATGGGTGAATAAATTACCCTCTAACCGAATGTCATTGTTATCATTGCGGTTATGGGAGGTCTTTGGCCGAGTTGATGACGAACTCGACGGTTTTCATGAATTCATAAGAAACTAGATGCTCATACTATAATTAATTAAATACTGGTAAGGAGAGATAAAACCTGGTGTTAGCTTGTTCGGTTATTCTTGATATGGTCTCAAGTATATAATTTGTTTCCGAGTTCCTTTGTAACTCGATTGTTTCAGCTCCCTCTGGTGTGTGCGAGCTCTACTCAGTTGGTTCACCAGTAACTTGTTGCACGCTTTTTGTGGATTCGCGACCTTTAATTGGGTGAGTGCCGACTAGGTATTTCCTGTTGTGCACCCCTCTATGTGTGAGGTTACCATGTCCGAAGTGTCCAAAGAACTTCAGCTTATGTGTTCGGTAGGAGTTGTGGTTGAGCTCCCTAGCTCGGCTTTATTGGCTATAGGTCGGCTTTAGGCTTCTTAATCTTTTGTAGTTGTTGCCGATCTGGTGGTTTTTCTTTTTGCATTTAAAAAATGGTTGCATGGGTGGCTCTTGAGGGATGAGGTCAATAAGGTATTCTTTATGCTCGTTCGACGAGTTTTGGTACGAGCCCCCCGAGGCACGATTTTATTATCATCAATGGCCCTTAAATGGATGCACTATGTTTGTGTTTAACTCGGTTTCATTTATCTCATGAAAGATGACCTTGTGTGGATCTCTTCATCCCAAGGGGACTTGACCTCGGTGGTGGTTTGCGATCATTGGTACAGTGGTAGTGTTGCCTTTTGGAAGGTTTGGCGCATGGATCACCTCATGTAGGGTTGACTCTTGGCTTACCTTGTGGAGTTTTGGCTCCTAGCTCACCTCATGGAGGTTTGGCTATTGGCTCACCTCCCGATGGTTTGTCTTGTTTTTTATAATGGTTGCCGACCTAGTGACTTTCCTTTTTGTTTAGGTTTGGTTTGTCCTAGGGGAATTTGACTTTGGGATAGTGTGTTACTCAACTTGAGACGAGGAGGTGAATCTCAATGAGATTTGATCTTTAATAGTCTTTTACTCGGCATGGGCCGAGAAGGGGCATCTCTTTGAGATTTGACCTTTAGTAAATTGCTTGATTTTTCCTTGTCAAGTCATTGCATTTGCTTCCTTGCCAAGTCATTGCATTTGCTCAGGTCTTGGATCTCAAACCTTTATTTGCTTAGGTTTTGGACGCCAAACCTTTACATGAATAATTAACCTCCCTCAAACACGGGAGTATTAAGCTATGTGTGATTTAAAGGGATCTGTTTGTAAGCAATTTTCATTGAGTGCATTTCGATTTTAATGTACAATGATCCCCCCAAGCGTGGCATAGTAGGGGTACACTTGGTCTTACATGCTTTGACCGAGTTGTTTTTGAGGTGTACACTTGCTTGGGCAAGTATTTCATTTTATCCCCCCAGTCGGTGACCGGCTTAGTTTTGGAATGACCGGATTTCTGACTTATGATTTAGGGGAGGAACCACGGGCTTAATGCTTGTTTGACGGTTTTATCCAACGGTTGATTTTTATTTACTTTAGAACTAGTAAGTTACAATCTACTGCCTCCAATTGTCCCTATGCTGGTTTGACCTTTTATGATGATGAGGCCGAGATCTCCAGTTTAAAATGAATTGGAGGAGATAATCGATGGGTGAACTGTCCCTAACCGAGGCGAGCTTGGTCCACCTTGGCCGAGGTTTGGTGTCCATTTCTTCTGTTTTATTTGCTTTTGAAATTGTAAATGGGAGTATCCCTTTAATAGAGGCGTTTTAACCCTTGAAGCACTGCATTTTGCTTTTTAGTTGCAGTATGCGTGCAGAAAGGAATTTTGGCCGAGTTTATTAAGACTCAGAAGTTTAATTTTACCTTGAGTTTATTAAGACTCAGAGGGGGTAACTGTGGGGTGAAACAAAAGAATTTTGGCCGAGTGTCTTTGTTATCACTGTGGCTCAATAGTAGAAGAATTTTGGCCGAGTTTATAAAGACTCCGGCGAGTTTCCTGAATTTATCAGTAGTTAGAGTGAATCATTTAAGTTTATAAGGACTTCAGTGAGTAAACCTCGAGTTTACAAGGACTTCGAGGGGGTAACCATGGAGTAGAACCGGATCCATTTGTTCATTCCAATAGTTCCCTTTTTCTTACCTTATCTCGGCAAGAGGGAGTATCTCTTTCTCTTAAGAGTTTTAACCCGACGTCATCCCAAATTGGTTTGACCTTTATTTTGTTAGGCCGTGGATCTCCAATAATTGTCGTATGGGATTTTGAACAAATCACTTGTCTTGACCTTTGCCGAGGTGTTTCGAAATGACCTCGACTAAAGACTTTGCAGAGGTGAGTTGTAAATTGTTCTGTTTCTTACTTTAGACGTAGTAAGAGGGAGTATCTCTTTTTGCTAAGAGTTTTAACCCATGAATGATTTCCACTTGCTTCATAGATTGCAAGTGGGAGTATTCCTTAAAAGGAAAAAATTAACCATTGTCTCGTGGAGAATTTATATTACGCCATTGAGGATATAAGACAACCGAGTTGGTGTAAAATTTTAAATTGCTTCAGATGACTGACATAGTAACGGCTAATGCTACGGTTATGTCGATTCAAAGCAATACCATCGGTTACAAAATTAACATTATGATTAACGTTTGTGTTTTCAGTATAATCAATAAAATAGTTTCTTTGAACGGATACAAACTATCCATGTATTAACGTCCAAAAAATTCAAGGCTCGGGGTAGCAAGATGCTATAAATTAATTCTGGAACCGAAACTTATTTGAGTTAAGAAACTTACGGAGATGTGCGCGTGGTACCGTAAGATAGTCACATTATCGTTTGAAAAGATGTATCACTTTCATAAATTCATCAAGTAAATATTTGAATAACTTGGAGAGATAACTTGGGTGCAAAGTATATGTTTTCATAAAATAATATAATAATAATATACAGGAAGTGACATGCTCATATGCAGTTATTTTGCGGTTTGATTAGACGTGATGGATGAGTGCGGCATGCGTAAAAATTAGTTTTGTGAGAACCAAAAATGCTAATGAAATGAGCAGTTATTTTTCAAGTGATTGAAATCATGGGTAGTTGAAGAATATAATGTAACTACCTCTTAAAAATCTGGATGAAAACACCCGTTAAAAGTAAACCATATATGTAACCGACATGTTAGATGACCATGCTTTAGCACTTAACCAATCAAAAAATGAATATGTTGCTAATGGGTTTAAACTCCCTGATTTGAATTATCATAATAGTTATAAGGTAACAAAATCAACATGATAAGCATAATTATTTCTATTTATTTCTATATAATAATGAATACATCAAAACACCAAATAACAATGCTTGCAGTAAATAATGAATCAATTCCTTAAAAGCATCATGCTTTGAAAAATCCAGAAAGGGAAACGGCCTTCTAGTGTTAAAATTGCAAACCGTTTGGAAAACTGAGATCATTAAATAAGTATTATACGAAAGAGAGAATCAGAAAATATGACCTTTATTATTGATGTTGATTGCTCATATTCAGGTTGTGTTGGACTCCCCCAACGAACCCGCGTAACATTACAATTACGTCTTTACAAAAGGGGTGTTCGGATAGTGCGATTATTTTCTTGGATCCACCAGATCAAGCCGTGGTCAGATTTGAAGAAGAGTTTTACACAGGGCGTCGTCTTCCAACATATCCAAATCTGTCCTTTGATTATTGCAATGCGGCCCATAGATGATGGCTTTTAATCCTCGTTCACTTTTTCTTCATGAGATAACTTCCTTTGAGAATGTTTCTTTTGTCTCTGAGTTTGACGCCATGGTAGAAGGAACGGCGGCGACAAGTTATTGATGAATTCAGCAATTTTGAAAGTGTAATTTGGTGATCTGGCAACGAATTTGACGGATTGTCCATCCTGACGGTTAATCCGCCATACACTTCCCATGGGATTAAACTTTGATCGGTTATGTCCGAAATGGAGATGAGTATGGTGGCCGGGAAAAGTTTTACCGCGGCCCCACAGTGGGCGCCAGTGTTCTTGGATAGATTTTCATTGATGAAATCGGATTATAACAATGGAGGCCGGATAGATTTTCGTCTATGCCGGCGTGGCTAGTTTACGTGTGTTTTGTGTACCAGTCCCTCTTATTTGTCCTCTAAGCCCTCTATATATAGAGTTTGAGTCACCCATGGCGATTACAAAGGGTGGTTTCTTTCTCTTCTCTTCGGATGGGCTTAGTCGGGCCTCCTATTGTACTGGGCCGAGGTTTTCATGTAAAGTTGGAAGATGGTCCGACTTGCGATGTGCCGAGCCCAAAAGTCCATGACGGTCCAGTTACAGTATTATTCATTTCAGATTGTATATGTCCAAAATTATTGAAAAATGAAATACAGTTTTTGTGTTTCACAGTTTCTGGTGTAATTCTCTTCTCTAATCTCTCTCTGTTCATATCTTCAATTCTGAAAAAATGAACACAGTGTGCTAACAGTGGCCCACTTGGGCCCTAACTAAGATCCGCCACTGCCAGTGATATACATTACGAACAAAAAAGTACGAAATGTAAGAATTAAACTAAAACAGGCACGGCAAAACACAAAATGCATGGTGGTTATATGTCGTAATGAATGATTCTTCGGTTTCTTCCACAACACTTTCATACGTAGTATGCATCATTTTCCTTTTTATAATCTTCCTAGTGGGATATTTTCAATATTTAAGCATCTTTTGAGTGCCTTTTGCATAATAAAGTTTCGACACATGACAATCTCATGCTTAGATTATGCACATGTTTTCAAATGTGATCCTTGTAATATGGAAGTGAAAAGCTCTATTTTTTTAACGGCAAAATAATATCTATTATATATAGATGTGTATTTAGGAACATCAAACCTATATACAATAAAAACCCGCAACAGTCAGGGAGGGACCATGGCAGAAAGCTAGAAAGCTAAAAAATAGAATACCAAAAAACTCCGACCACACTTGGACCCCAGCACACCCCAAAAAGAGACAATTAATAGAGCCACAATATCAGTTACCCCTAACTCCTGGTAAGACATTCCAAAGGGTCCACACACCACTCATACAAAAGCTCTTTGCATTTTTCTTGTGATTGTCGTTTTGCTGCAAGGAGTTGGTTTTCAGATACTCTTGAGTCTCGCATTCTTGAACATTTGTGATAGAAATTAGAGTTCTCAACTTAAAGATTTTGTTCGTGCATGTGTTCTTACTATCTTTACTTCTTTAGTACCATCTGGCAACGTAGAAATAACGACTGGTTCTATGATAAGATAATATCATTACAGGCAGCCAAAAAAAGGGTTTTTGTTGGATGCTTAGCTCTAGATACATGTCTTCCTCCATACAAAATTCGTTATTCTCAAAGCTTTCTCCATATCTGAAAAGCCTGGTAAATCTCTGAAGATAAAAGAAGTCATTTAGGCTCATCCCCTTGTTACTGGGTTAAATGTAACACTGACAGTGCAACTAAAGGTTCTCATGGGCTATCTGGTTGCGGCAGTATTTTAAAAGATCGTATGGCAACGGTTCTTGTCTGTTTCACAATGAACACATGTAATACTTTGCTTTTCATGCTGAGATTCAGGGTGCAATCAATGGTATTGATATCGCATTTGACAAAGGTTGGAAAAATCTTTGGCTTGAGCGTGATTTCCATTAATTGGTGGTGTTGGCTGTTAAAGATTCATCTATATTGTCCCCTAAAAGCTTAAATATAGATGGAGAATCTGCTTACTTAAAGTTTCAAACATGAACTTTCGGGTGACTCATATTTTTAGAGAAGGAAAATCATGTGCAAAAGATTTTATAGATGGAGAATCTGCTTACTTAAAGTTTCAAACACGAACTTTCGGGTGACTCATATTTTTAGAGAAGGAAAAGCATGTGCAAATAAATGAGCCAATTCTGAAACTTTTATTACAGGCTTGCTCTAGTGGGACAACATCCCTAATTAACTTTGTTAGGTAAAAATAATTTCGAAATAGATGTGGGTACCTCTATTATAGATTTAGTTGATTGTTTTCTCAGGCATTGTGGTGTTGCTATTTATGAGTTTACACTCACTTAGAACAATCACTTTTCAAGTAAGGTCATGACTAGAAGAGAGAGAAAACCAGTCTACATGTTCATGAGAATATGAGAGGGCTGGATAGAGAGAGAGGGGGCGTAAGGTGGAACCGATGGCAGTGGGAGGGCGGGGGAGGATGGAATGGTGGTGGAAGAGGTGATTCTCGACGGTATGGTAGAGTGGATAAGGATGGATGGCAGGTGGTCAAAACCAAAGATGAGAGGAGGGGAGGTAGGCGGGGAGGAAATCGTTCAGTGGATGTAGCTATGGGGGTTAGAAGGGATGGCGAGGGGCAGTGTACCTCGTTCTTTTTTACTTGTTTCCCGGAGAGATGGAGGGCGAGAGATATGATTGAGATCTTCAATAAACAAGGCAAAGTGCATGAGGTGGTTATTCCGGATAGGAGGGATGCGAACGGTAGGAGATTCGGGTTTGTGCGTTACTTTGACGTTAAAGAACCAGAAGATTGGCTACTCTCTTGGATAATATCTTCGTGGAGGGGACTAAGTTACATGTGAATCTTCCTAGATTCAATAGGGAGTTGAAGCAGAATCGTAAACGTCAGGAAGCAACTGCGTCTCGTCCAAAGACTCAGGTTCAAGTTTGGAAGCCGAAGATTCAACAAATTACGAAAGGAGATCCGGTGAGGGATGGGGCTCTAGGAGGAAATAAGGGGAGTGGAACAGGAGGGGGGTGGTTTTGTGAAATCTCGATTGAATCTCAGCTTTCTCGTGCTATGGTTGGGGAGGTCATCACTCCCGGTACGTCGTATTATATCCAGGATGAATTTGTCACACAGGGTGTTTTTGCTATCAAGGCAACACCAATGGGCTCCAACTTGGTTCTACTTGAAGGGGATAGGGAAGACGAAGACTTTGGAGGATTCATTGAAAACGCACGTGATTGGCTATATCAATGGTTTAAATGGATTCGCCCATGGAATCCAACGGATGTTGACCCGGAGAGGGTGACTTGGCTCAAATGCTATGGTATTCCGGTCCACGCTTGGAACAATAAGTTTTTCACGAAGCTATTGGCTTATGTGGGAGAATTCATTTACTCGTATGATAATACTAGTAGGAAGAGTACGCTTGATGTTGCTCGCATTAAGATCCGCACTCGGACAACGGAAACAATGATTAGGGAATTTCAAGTATTTATTAATTCAATTCCATTTAAAATTAAAATTGTGGAGGATTGTTGTGGTGTTTTGCACCGTTGTAACAAGGAGAGTGCAGTGGGGGATATAGGTTCTTCGAGCTTCGATGATGATTTCATGGAATCATTATTTTTAGACGGTGATGCTGTGAACGGTGATGATGAGGTGGATGAAGACACTTTAAATGATCTCCTTAAATCGGTGAGCAAATCAGCTAATAATGCAAGGAATTCGGGCCCTGATTATTTGGGTTTTAATAGCTCAAATCAGGATGGGATTAATGGTGTAATGATGGAGCATAAAGAGGTGAGTCAAAATTCATTTATTGGTGGATCCTCTCCTAATATTGAGGACAGCTTTGTGGAGGAAACGATGCCAGCTTTGGAGAGCTCACCGAATGCACGTGTTAACAACGGAGAGGGGCGTACAATTAACGCAAGGCCTGTTACTGGTGACAGGGATTTGGGTCGTATCTCTTTTATCACAAGCCCGGTCAACAATTCCATAGAACTCCCTTCACGTCCAAATCAACCCATTGCTGGGAAAGAGGCCAATCAATCAAAATCCAAAAAACAACGCAAGCAAATGCGGGTGGGGCTGAAAAGAAATCCGAAACCTCCAAAATTTCAAAAGGCAGCTCGTGAATTGAAGGAGGTGTCTTATGTTTCGGTCTCAGGTGCTAATGTGGAGCCTCAACAGGTCATAGCTAGAGCAAATTCTTCTTCAATTTTTTCTGCAGGTACTGTCCTCTATGGGGGTTCAATATCCAACAGTGACATACCTCTGTGCAATAATAAATTCTGGGTTTTGCAAGGAAAATCAGTGGCCAACAAGGTTTGGGAAAATGCTAAGAGATTGGGGGTTGAAGGAAGTTTGCCGGATGATAGATATATTGAAATGATAGAAGACGGGGAACGCAGAGATGAAGAAGAGTGTAGTAGGAGGGCTAACAACAACATTGTCCCATGAATTTGCTTTCTCTAAATATACGAGGGTGGGGCGATCGAGGTAAACGTCGCCGGTTAGTTTCGCTTATTAATTCTAGTAAATTTGATTTTATTTGCATCCAAGAGACTAAAAGGGAGGTGATTCTAGAGAGGGAGGTTGGAATGTTATGGGGTAATCAATCTTTTAAGTGGGTGTATCAACCTTCTCGTGGTTTGTCGGGAGGAATTCTGTGTAGTTGGTTGGAAGGGGTTTGTACCGTAGGTTCTCATTTCTCTGGTGTTGGTTTTTTCGGGGTTTCTGTTATCTACCCGAGTTCTATTATTCATATTGTAAATATTTATGCTCCATGTTCTACCTCAGAAAAGAAGCGTGTTTGGGCGGAATTGTTATCTATTAAGCAGAATTTGGGTGTCGGTGAATGGTGTGTCGTTGGAGACTTTAATGCAGTCACTTGTGCTTCTGAAAGGAAAGGGAGGAGTGGTGTTAGCTCAGTAGTTGAGATGGAAGATTTTAATAATTTTATTGTTGCAATGGATTTACTTGATATTCCGGTGTTCGGTAAAAAAAATTCTTGGTTTAGTCCTGATGGTTTCTCTATGAGTCGGCTGGATAGGTTTTTAATTTCAGAGGGGCTGATTTCTTTGTGGGGTATTTCTGGTCAGTGGATTGGTAACATGGATATATCGGACCATTGTCCTATTTGGCTCCTCCGTTCTGTGAAAGATTGGGGCCCTAAACCGTTCCGTGTTTTCAATGCTTGGTTGGAGCATGATCAATTTTTACCTTTTGTTCAAAATTGTTGGGAAAATAATTTCCAAGTCTTCCTACTCGTTGACCAATTCCTGTTGCTTCAGCTCCCGTTCCTTCACGAGCATCTACACCCGCTCTGGTTCTTCCTGTTGTTTGCTTCCTGCTTGTATCATTCAACCTGTGTCAACCACTGTTTAAACTTGCGTTTTCGGGTTGGCTACTCAATCAATAGCGTCCGTGAAGTGATTGATGTTCGATTGGGCTTTCGCCCTTCAAGGTCTTAGGAATCGATTGAATCATCCCTGTACTTCTACTCGATAGAGTGATCGAATCGGACGCTGTGGTTCAATATTTCAGGTTGTAGTGCCTATGTCCTCAAGGAGAAATTGAAGTCGCTCAAGGGTAGTTTGAGAGGGTGGAACAAAGAGGTATTTGGAAAAGTGGATTTGAGCATTGATTCATTAGTTAGGGACTTGAACTCGATGGATTCCGCTTTGAGCGAAGGATGGGACAGTGAAGTGGTGGCCAATAGAAGAGCGGTTTCAACTTCTCTATGGAAAGAAATTCATGTAAAAGAGTCTTTGTTGGCTCAAAAATCTAGAGCAAGGTGGATCAAGGAGGGGGATATGAATTCTAGATACTTTCATTCGTTAATGAAATATAGAAGAAGGCGTTGCAATGTTGTGATTCTTAGAGAAAATGGGGAGTTGGTAGATGATGTGGATGAAGTTAAGCTCTTTGTTAAACAACACTTTGAGAAGGGTTTTATGGAGACTTGTCATAGTCGCCCCACTTTGGATGGACTGCATATTAATCAAATTTCAAACTCTGATTCCGTGTTCTTATTGGAACCATTCTCCGAAGACGAAATTAAGGAGGAGGTTTGGAGTTGTGATGGAGACAAAAGCCCGAGTCCGGATGGATTTAATCTCAACTTTATTAAACTTTGTTGGAATTTTTTGAAACAGGAAGTGATAGATTTTTTTAATGAGTTCCATCAGAGAGCTTTTCTCCCAAAAGCTATTTCGGCGTCTTTTATTGCCTTAGTGCCCAAGAATGACAATCTTCAAGGTTTGGGAGAGTTTCGGCCTATATGCTTGATAGGTTGCTTATATAAAATTTTGGCAAAGGTTTTAGCTAATAGGGTGAAGAAGGTGTTGCCTAGTATTATTAATAACTGTCAATACGCTTTCCTTGGTGGAAGACAGACTTTAGACGGGGTGGTGGTGGTTAACGAGTTAGTGAATTATGCGAAGAGAAAGAAGGAAGAATGTTTGATGTTCAAAGTTGACTTTGAGAAGGCGTACGACTCAGTTTCATGGGAATTCTTGATTTATATGATGAATAGAATGGGTTTTCCTCGGAAATGGATTTCATGGATAAATACTTGCCTTTGTACTAGTTCTATGTCTGTGCTTGTGAAACTCAAGATTTTAAAGTTCAAAAAGGATTGCGACAAGGGGATCCATTGTCACCATTTCTTTTCCTTATAGCCGCTGAAGGGCTATTGTTAAGAAATTCGGCAAGTGTACTGAAAACGCTGCAAGTAATAAAATTACGGTAAGTACCGGTCGATTCCACATGGATTGCGTTTTATTATCAATAGGCAAATTATTAATCCTAAGTCGTGACATTTGTGATAAAATTGGTTTATTGTACCAACGAAATAGAAAGTGCAATAACATAAGGTAAGATAGAAGCGAATTGGGATTGACTCATCTCCCCTCTACTCTTATATGACCTTCAGCCACTCTCAAAGCAATTATCCAAATTATCCGATTCAATTCACTAAATTAGGCTAAGGACAATCCCTTGCCTCAAAACCCCTTTTACCCTAAGAGTTACCCTAATTCCTTAGGTGATTCATGCCAAAGGGTAAAGCTTTAAACTCAAGAAATAAAGAATTCACTCACACAAATTCTCACTTCTACGATCATCTATGGCGACCTAAGGAAATAAGAATTCACGAAACCTAACTACATATTCCTATGATAATTCAAGTCGTGACCTAAACCCCAATTTCCAGCGAACAAACCCATATTCCTATGGTGATCATAAGCCTAGATCGATACAAATATCATATGTACTTGTAAAGCATTAAGAACATAAGGCATAGGCAATGGATAAGGTGGACAAAAACTTGACTTGACCATAACAAAGCATTCATACAAGAGTTTTAGGAAGAGTCATATCTCCCAAATCAAAACTATCTAATTACATGGCATAATAGGGATAAGATTAAAGAGTAGAAGAAGATTACATAGAGATGGATCCATGAGAGCCTTCAAACCCTTGTTCCCAAGGTGTTGGGAGGGCCCCAAAATCTCCCCCAGCTGCTCCTCCAAACCCTAGAACTGATCCCAAACCGAAGAGAGTTTCAGAAAACGCAAAGCTGACTTTTATATTTTGGCTTCGGCCACGCATCGCGAGGCGATGGTGGCAGGTCGCGTCGCGACCTCCTGCTGAAAGGTGAGTTGTGGCGCGACCGTTCCTGGCTGGTGGTGCGAAAGCTGTCCGATCTTTTTCCTTCCTTCTTTTCTCCGTTTCGTCACTAGGCAAGTGTCTGGTTCGCTAGTAGACGCCACATCAAATTGAAGGATTTTCCATGCATTTTGTTACAACTCCACACTTATTACATAAAACTAAAATTATGCCGAAACCCTTAGTAATTGGCTGAATCAAACATAAAATCACCGACATTTTGGCTGTAAACTGAACAATAATTATCATATAATAATGAGTCAACAGTTATCCTCTTTCGTGTACAAGGCGGTGGAGATTGGTGCTTTTGAAGGATTCGCAATTAATAATAATTTGAGTTTCCCTATAATGCAATATGCGGATGACACGATGTTGTTGGGGAGGGCAACTTGGGATAACCTTTGGAGTATTAAATCCATTTTGAGAGTGTTTGAGCTTGTTTCGGGGCTGAAAGTGAATTTTCATAAGAGTAAACTTATTGGTATTAATATAGCAGATGATTTCATATCTTCAGCGTCCATTTTCCTCCATTGTAGAACGGAATCCATTCCGTTTAAGTTTTTGGGCATCCCTATAGGAGCTAATCCTAGAAGATCATCAACTTGGAGACCGGTGCTTTACATGCTTAGAAAAAGACTATCATCTTGGAAAGGGCGTACCCTTTCGATAGGAGGCCGGGTAACTCTCATCAATTCTGTTTTGAATAGTATACCTCTCTATTTCTTTTCATTTTACAAAGCTCCAAAGGTGGTGATTAAGGCCATGGAAACAATCCAAAGGGACTTCTTGTGGGGTATTAATGAGGGAGAAGGAGGTATGAATTGGGTGGCTTGGGAGACGATTTGTCAACTGAAGAAGGCGGGTGGTCTTGGTATTAAAAATTTAGAGCTATTTAACATAGCTCTCTTATCTAAATGGAAGTGGAGGGCTTTGGTGGATTCTAACGCTAGTTGGAGGGGCTTGTTGACTTATAGGTGTGGGGATCTTGCTTCAATATTTACTCACGGTTTGTTGGAAGGGGACTCTAGAGGAAATCCAAGTTCCTTGTGGTGGCGTGACCTGCTTTCTTTGGATTCTAATCTTTCTCCAGCGGGACGGTTTCGTTCGTGTGTTTGAAGAGGCTTGGGAGACGGCTCCTCAGTCAATTTTTGGCATCATCACTGGCTTGGTTCTGAACCCCTTTATCTGGTGTTTCCCTCTCTTTTTTCAGGTTGTAATCATAAGCAAGTCTCAGTGGCTGAAATTGGCGAATGGTCTAGTGGAAAGTGGATTTGAAAGGAACCGTGGTTGGATGGTCAAGACACTGTTAGCGTCTTCGAAGCAGCTGGATTGCACGATGTCTTGTTGGCTGTAGAACCGATTGTGGATAGGAGTGATTCTTGGTCTTGGACATTGGAATCGACGAAGGGTTTTTCAGTTAAATCGCATTATAGGTGCCTGGCCACTCTCGGGTTGGATGTTGGGCAGCAACATGCTCCGTGTGTTTCTGTTGAGTTTTGGGAATCGATTGTACCATCTAAAGTCTCAATATTTGGTTGGCGTTTGTTATGTGACTCGCTCCCCACTCGTGCCCAGCTTTTCCATAGAAATGTCATTCATTCGGAGGTCGAGACGATGTGCCCTTTTTGTAATCAACTTAGTGAAGATATTAATCACTTATTTATGAGCTGTATATTCGCCAAGGAGGTTTGGAGGCGTGTGGGATCTGGGCTGGGTGTGTCTATTGTTGGTTCGCTGAGTTTGGTTGATCTCTTTCGCAGGTATGGCGTGCTTTGTAAAGGGAAAAAGTCAAAGAGGACTAAGCATCTGATTTGTTTAACTACTTGCTGGTGCATTTGGACGTCGTGGAATGGTATCATTTTCAAGAACGAGGAGCCTAATTTGGATTCCATTTTTTCTCATATTAAGTCTTTAACGTGGAGTTAGTTTATTTACAGATTAGGTTGTAACTCTAATTTGTTTGCTATGTCTTGGGGGTTAAACCCTTTCCAGTGCCTAAACAATCCGTAATCGCTTCTATAGTTTGGGTTCGAGCACCCCTAGTGTTTCGTTAATGCAATTTTTACTTATCTAAAAAAATGAATGTTTGTCTTTATTAATTATTTTTGTTCCAATGATATTGGTCCAGTATCATATTTAGACACTGATTGAAATTGATATAGAAAGTAAATGTCTTTATTTTCGGATAGTATTTTCATTAAGTAATTAAGGTAGTTTGAAAAAATGGATCGTTGACATACCTCATACGAACATGGTTGCTTATTTATGACTTTTTTGATGATGTGATTTCTAATATATTGTGCATGGACGTATGTGAATTATTAGCCATCACCCTATTGGTTATCAAGGCAAATTTGGCTCATTTACGTGTTACCATTGACTAGGTCAATTTGCAGCTGCTATTATTAAATACGAATTAAATCACGGATTATATGAGAGACTGAGCTCAGAATCTAGAAGTTTTTTCCAATTCAATAATAAATAAAATAAATATGAATAAATTACACGATGAATCATTTAAAAAGCCGTCTTTCCTTACAATAAATTTAGACACTGATTGATGAGGATGAGGATGCATTGTGAAACTCCTGGATACAAATAATACAAATAATCAAATAGAGTATAATATAGACGTTTTATTTTTAATGAATAAATAAATAAATATTACTTGAAACGATCGCACACAAAAAACAAAGTACGCCAAAGACAATCGATAATAACAAAACCTTCACGAATTACAGAATTTTTTTTACAGCAGTGATTGACGGTACAAATTTTTTTATAAGAAATGTAAAAACACTACATTGGTAACCCAACACCGGCGGGTAGCAGTTGAGATAGGAAAAGTGTGTGTTCTTCTTCCTTAGGATAATTTTCGTAATATCTATTATTTCTCTCTTTTTTATGAAATACTCATGCAATAACTCGTTAAATTTTTAAGATTGTATGTTTTATCTAAATATTATTTTGTTACATTTGTAGGAATTTTGCAAATTTATATTGTATTAACTCGAGTTTCGTGAGCATTTTATTACATTTACATTTGTAGCCGTTTTGCCATTACTAATCGTTTGTTCAATTTTAGCAATATTGAATTTACATTTTTTTCGATGTAATTAATCTATCAATTTGAATGATTGATCAAATTTTTCTAATAAAAAATAGAAACTAATATTAAAATCCTATTAGTTAACTGTTTTTTTTTTTTGACAAGGTTAATTAACTGTTATAATTCTGTATTTTTTTAAATATAGTTATAATTCTGTATCTTATTTATTAAAGTTTGCTACAAATTTTGGAAAATATCTTCTAATATTGCTATATTTTTTGAGTTAGATTATTGTCTATGCTTCCCTTGTCCTTCAGAAATTAACGAAGCCAGGAAAAACAAATGTAGCAATTATTCAAGGCAAATGTACGTTTTTTTATACATGCATATGTCCAACTGTTTTTTTATAGGCAAATATTAGTGGTTAGTAGTTATTAGGAGGGCAAAATGTTAGTTTCCAATTTGAAACCCTGGACTCAAATTTATGTTATTGTATTGTATACATTACACCAAAAAAATACATCATATTTCTTTTGGTTAATATATATATATATATTAAACAGCAAAAAATATATATTATATATAAGATGTGTTTTAAGGAACACAAAAACCTGTACACAATGTAACACTGGACACACCAAGAAGGTCTACAAAGAAACCCAAAAAGCGCCAAGAAAACCAACATCCAAACAAATAATCCGGTTGAACCTAAAGATTAAAGAGTGTAGTATATCCACCAAAATTACCCCTATCCCCTGGAAATACAATCCAACGGGTCCACACACCACTCATAGAAGAGGTAATGGCTCAACTTAGTCTTAGCCAGGTACCAATTCCATGAATACATGTTTGCGAAATGAAAGGTCTTAGAGAGGTCAACTGACTTATTAGAAAAAATCACTCCATTCCTATTCTCCCAAATCACCCACAGAACAACATGTCGCATCATCAAGATACCCTTTCTACCTTTTCTAAGACTAACTCCCGAGTAGAGGACCGAGAACAGAGAAGGTATATCGTTCGGGGAACCACCACCAAACCTAGCCACTTAAAAACTAGGTACCATAGCTTACTTGCGAACTCGAACTGAAACAAATGCAATTATGTCTCCAAAAGCTCCGCATAGAGGACACACCCTATGGCTCCCACATCACTAATTATCTGTCTTTCGAAATAAGTTAGCCCGAGTTGGGAGCTTATTCAAAAGGAGGTGCCAAGAAAATGCTACAACGTTGGGAGGTGCTAAGCCCTTCCACTACTTATTCAGCACAAGCGCCTTAAAGGGAGCCCTAAATACAACAGAAGGAGACCTGTGGATAAGCAGATCATACGCTGATTTAACAGAGTAAGCACCATCGATCATTTTCAGCCTCCTAGATCCACCCATCCTTTGAAGAAGAAAGGGCCACTGGGGATAACAACCCCATCAAATCCCCCCAAAAGCCCTTCTTTCCAAACAAAAAACTTCTCCTCCAAGAAAAGCTCCAAGTCAACCCATCCCCCACCCTTAACCTCCTGTATACTGTAGTCCTTTTGATTGGATATGGCATATAGCCTCGGGAAAGCCTCCTTAAGGGATGCCTCTCCAACCCATACATCATGCCAAAAACGAATAGACTCCCCGTTTCCTAACTTTCTAACGACTCCTATAGAGAACCAATATGAACTATTGTCCAAACCAACCCCCCACCCTACAGATATCCTTCCACCATAAAGACGAGTAGTATGGAGGATTAATTGCATTTAGCTCAGTGTTCCCCTATTATATCTCTTCCATACTTTACTAGGACCCTTACTAAGATGAGAATCATCGCCCAACAACAACCTCCACCTCCATTTCCCAAGAAGACGCGACCCCCTTCCATTTCCCAACATCAACCCCGAGACCCCCTTCCTTTTTAGCTTACATACTTCCGCCCACTTTACCCATGGGATTTTGTTCTTCGAGCTAACACCACATTGCAGGAAGTCTCTCTGAATTCTTAGTACTACCTTCCACACTTTGACCGACATCTTTAGAAAAGACAAGTAGAAGATCAGAATACTATTAAGGGAGACATTAATCAGGACAATCCGGCCCCCAAAACTAACATACCTATTCCCCCACCCTTTCAACCTCTGCCTCAGAGTATCAATCATAGGCTTCCAAGTTGATAAAGGCATGAAGCTTGCACCCACTGGTAATCCAAGATACTTAAAAGGTAATGCGCCTATTTTACAGTGGAGGAAACCGATTGCCTTTTCCAAGAAGGAGGTCAAAACATTTATCCCCATAAGGCAATTCTTCCAAAAAAACGATTTTAAGTTCCGAAACCAATTCAAAACTCCTCAACACCGACTTTAGCACCCACAAATTAACAACCAACTGAAGCCCCCCCAAATCAGAAGAGTATGATCTGCATACTGGAGATGAGATATCTCCACCACCGGAGGGGTACCCAATTTAAAACCAGTAAAGTATATATATGGGTGGTTGTGATTAAAATGTGGTTAGTTATCACATTGACTTTTTATTTTAATCTCAACTGTGCATGATTTGATCTTTTCACCTTCTCATTACAAAACTTCTCTCATATATATATATATATATATATATATATATATATATATATATATATATATATATATATATATATATATATATATATATATATATACACATATACAGTGGTGGACCTACCCTCTATTGAGGGGGGTCAATGGCACAGCTTGAAAAAAATAAAATCACGGCCATTTTGTATAAAAAAATATATTTTGCACACCATGAAAAAATGATTTGCACCCGAAGCTTGTAATTTTGCACCCAAAACCCTTAATTGTGCGTACCCAGTCCACACTACACCACACTCACAAAATCGCTCACACAATTCATCTCCCTCTCGTGTGCGTGGAGAACAATTATGACTTGTGTAATTTAGTTAATTAAATATAATCAAAATTTATTTTTAGCATATTTTTTAGACTAAATAGCACTTTTGGTCCTTTATCTTTGCTCTAGGTTTCATTTTGGTCATTTATCTTTTTTTTGTCCCGTTTTGGCCCCTCATCTTCCATTTCTGTTTCACTTTGGTTCCTTAATTGAATTTTTCGTGCAATAAGTTAATAGACGCCACACTGGCAGTTAACTGTGACCGTGGCATCTTAAGTGTCGATTTTGATGTATCATTCATTTAATGATGTGGCAAATAGTTGTTTTATTTAATTCTAAATCATATGACACATAATCATTTAATTTTTTAAATTATAAAAACACAAAACAGAAATCTAATAAAATGAAAAACAAAATGGAATCAATCTTCAAAATCTAAAATCAATCTTCAAAACAAAATCGACAATCAATCTTTAAAAGGAAATAAAAAATATCTGCAATCAATCTGTGACTCCTTTCTCTTTCTTCCGTTGCGTGAGAAGCTTGCACGCCCTTCTTCTTATGGGTAAACCATTGCTTCAACTTGGTGCCTTATTCGTTTCGCGACTTTCTCTACCTGAAACTACCTCGAATCGCCTCCGTGAACCACTGCTTGGTGAGGAAATTTCCCAAGCTCAATGCTTTTACATGCTGGAACCCTAATTTCGAATTTCCCACAAAATTTTCTCAAAGTTCAAAACCGAATTTACTCCTTTCGAATTTCCATTATGGTTTTGTTCATATTGTGCATCATCTTTCTAGATTTGTTCATGGTTCTTTTTAATTTGTTTTAGTGTTTTGATTCTATTTCTAAGTTTTTGATAGAATGCCATTTTGTTTCTCCGTTAAATGTTTTAATTGTTTGTTTGATTTTAATGTTTTTAGATTTTTATTAATGTTTGTTTTGTGTTTTTAAAATTTAAAAAACTTAATTACTTATGTGTCAAATGATTTTGCCACATCATTAGATGAATAACACATCGGATTGGACACTTAAGACGTCACGTTAGCAATTAACTGTCAGTGTGGCGTCTGTTAACTTCAATTGTCGGAAGGGACAAAAATGAACAGAAATGAAAAATGAGGGACCAAAACGAGACAGAAAAAAGATAAAGGACTAAAATGAAACCTAGAGCAAAGATAAAGAACCAAAAATGCTATTTAGCCTATTTTTTATTATGCATGGTTTTAAAAAAATATTCGACTCCTAACTTAGATCCGCCACTATATATATATACGCCCACGCTTAAAAAATAGAAAGTTTTTTTTTTGAACCACAAAAAATGGAAAATTACTCACGTTTCTTTGTTAAATCCAGTAAAAAAATAGTTTCTTTGTTAAATCAAGCTTTATGTTTTCATATTATTTTTAGGCATCAGTAATTGTTGTATTGTTTGTCAAAAAAGTTATTGTTGTATTGCTTTGACCATAGGCTTTCTATTAGTATTTATTTTTTGGGACAGAGATTTCAAACCAACACTACCTTAATATAAAAAACAGGACGACTACCATAGGCTAAAATGCCTCAGAAGACTTCTTCAGCAGAAGGTTTCTAGAATTGGTTGTTACTTGTAGTGAACGCAAAACAAACACTACCTTAATATAAAAAACAGGACAACTAATAATGGACAAAGACTGCTATATATATATATATGGTTTATTATTATCTTATGAAGTAAGTAACTAGATATATTAATTTATTCGGTCAAAAAAATTAATTTATTCTCACTTGAATTTATACACACACGTCCTTGAGGAATGCTTATAATATTTTTTTTGACGACACGATTTAGTCTTTTTTTTTTTGAGGAATACACAATTTAATCATAACTATATTAACTCACGAATTGTCCATGTCAGCCCTCCACATAAGCGCCACCACGCACATCTTCAATTAATTCCACGCAATCAAGTTTAAAAATAGGTGGCAGCCATTTCATCAAGCATTGATAACGAATTGGAATAAAAATGGAAAGATTGGGGAGTCAACAAACATTAAGGCCCATAAACAAAACAATAGCAAATTTTTAGGGATCTTGCTGGCCCAAATTAATGTGATGGAATCAAACGTGTTGGAGAAGTTTGTGAATACTACTATACAATTCAAATGATAATGCCGTAAATCATGGGTAATAACTACTAATCTTATAAAGCAAGCCACTTGAATATGCCTTCTATGAATACAAATACTGAACCGGAAAAAATAACTTCAAGATTCAGTCATCAAAAACGAGGAAAAATCAACTCAGGTCTTGTAACCATTGTTCAAATGCAAGGTTCATTTTCTGGCTATGAGGAATTTCTTATACATAACAACAATGTTAATCTCCAACACCTACACCATCTTCCTCTTCCACACGTAACTTTTTAAAACCTTATATCACAACTATCTTGATTCAATGTTTACATTCTGTACAAATTGTAACTGTCTTTGATTTTACAGCAATCCTCTTATGTCTTGCTGGTCCATATTACTGGCGTCATTTCAACAACGGTGTAAAATCTCGACTCCAACGAAATCCTTTTTGAGTTTATATATTCAGTAATATATTTTTAATATTAATATTTCTCACACTCTAACGATTTTCATGGTTGATGAACATTTATAGATTTGGCGCTCATGTTCAAGTTGCAGACCATACAAGTACGGCTGTCTTCTCCCTCAAAGAAGATGCAGCTTTTTATTTCTATGGGAAGCACCTATTAGCAAAAAGGGATAATATTTGGGAACCAGTTAATATACTTTTTGTTTTGTAATTTACATGTTTAGTTTTAGTCATTTCCTAACATACACGTAAATAATATGATTAATTTCATTTTATTTTGTTTTTAGATAAACGAACCTTATGCTCTTGATGGAAATTATAAACAAATATATTTGCTTAACATCGATTGCACGGATCAGCATATGACACGTGGACAAAATGGATACGTTGCTACAAATTTATGGATGGAAAATTCTATCATTGATCAGTCTGTCTTCTACAAAAATGGATGCACAGGTACAATATGCCTAAATGTAATTGTGGGATCATCCAGTATGAGTTTATTGTCTTACAATTTTTTGCTCAAACAAAGTTTACTTTTTTCCATGTAGGAATATCGCTACTATCGTCATGTGACATCTCTGGCTGTACCAACTATGACTACAGCAACTACGTAATTATTATTGTGAATAAATTCAGTAGTTTTTTTTGCTCAAATTCCTGGTGAAGTAGTTGAGTACCTCAGCTCGGATACTGTATGTCAATCAGATGAGGACAGCGAGGTTCAGAGTGAATGGTTCACGTCAGAATTTTTGAATGATGTTAAGTGTTCCAAAATTCCTAATCATAAGCTATTGAAAGTAGGTGTACCTGTTATGTTAATGAGGAACATCGACCAATCAACATGTCTATGCAATGGTACAAGGTTAATGGTAAACCATCTGGGCAAGAACATTATAACGGCTACCGTTATAACAGGGAAAAACACTGGGGACAAGATTTTTATACCAAGAATGAATCTTATTCCAAGTGACGCTGGCCTTCCCTTTAAGTTTAGGCGCAGACAGTTTCCTATTACCGTGTGTTTTGCGATAACCATCAACAAAAGTCAGGGACAATCACTCTCACAAGTTGGCATTTATCTACTTAAGCCAGTGTTCACTCATGGATAGCTTGAATTTGCTAATTATGGATGAGGATAAGAATTTGATGCGATCCACTAAGAATGTAGTGTATCGTGAGGTGTTTGATAATGTTTAATTGTTTTCCGGTGTAGCATTTTTTTTAGATAAGCTCCGGTGTAGCATTTTAATAACAAGTAGTGACATTTATGTGACCTTTGATGATTAAACCTCGGCAATGATCGAACTCCATGACACGAAGAAGAAGCTACAGAGTTGTTTGCCATCGTTGATGACGATCCGAAGCAAACCAGGGTTCGCAGATGTTCGGTGCGATATTCACGAACTGAAGCGAAAGAAAGAGGAAAAGGAAAGAAAACTTAAAGCCGCCGTGCCTTTTATTAAACCCTTTTCTTTCCAAATAAAAAAACCTTTTATTTATTCAATAACAAAATATTCTTTTAATTTGTTTTTTGTTTGGTAATAAAAATTGTAAGTTAATAAGAAAAAATATTTGCAAAAATATAAAATAAAAAGGAAAAAATTTATATTATCAATTTGTTTTCAATAATTAATATTTGAGAATATCAAGTATAATATAATAAGTATCACAATTTATTCCCTATAAGCAGAATTAGGATACAAAGTGAATTCTCAAGTAATCTATGAGTATACCCTTATTAAATTAAATAAATAATTCAATTTTAACAGTTACGTATAGTAATAAAGTTGCAAAAAATCCAAAGTCGCTCAATTAAACAACTCAGTTTTATTTATGCAGAAAGGATTATTTTAAGCAGTAATTTTTGATTCCTACTACGTAATATTAATCAGTTGTTACTAATGTTTTTTTTCATGGTTGATGTTATACCCATCTTTTATATCTCAGATAAACAAAATAAATATACAAATGTTTTTTTAAATTTTGACAACAAAAAAATTATACATTATGTTTAAAAAGCTAATGGAATTCACAAGTAATCTTTTAGTATATACCTGTTAAATTAAAAAAAATCCACTATTAAACAGTTATGTATATTATCAAACTTGCAAAAATTTACAATGTCGCTAAATTAAACAACTCAGTTTGACTATTGCAAAATTGTATTTCCATTTATCAATAGGCAGGAAAAAAAATTATTTGTAGTAACTTATTAATTCCTACTACGTAATATTAATCGGTTGATACAAATGTCTTCTTTATGGTTGATGTTATACACAACTTTTAAATCTCATTTAACCAATATAAATATATAATTGTTTTTTAAATATATTAACAATAAAATTATTATAAATTATGTTTAAAAAAATGTATACCCGTGCGCTGCACGGGTGATACATACTAGTACACTTTATGATTGATTTATTTTTTTAAAAGAAATCTAACACAATTTGTTTGAATAATTGAATAAACTATTTAGCACATTTTTTATACATACTATTTCACACGCTTTATGATTGATTTTCTTAATTGGGTACAAGGATTGATTTTTCTATAAGAAACAAACACATTTTTTTTAATAAGAATAACAATACTATATCTACAAGCGAGAATATTAGAGGTACTCCAACCGAGATACAACTATTAGATGCGAGAATGAGACAATTTTGTAAAATCAAATGAGGAACACCTAATCCCAGCAAAGTAGCTCAGTTGACGAGCTAAGAAATATCAAATGAGTAAGAAGGAGGTTCAAAGTTCAAACTTGCAATACACTCGACTAGGTCAACATGCCACTCAAAGTACAAACACGATCGAGATTTTGCCATTGCAAAAAACCACCTACATTAGGGTGATTGATCAATCACATTCTTTAAAATCGAGACCTACCGGGTGAAAATATAGTGACTCCATTAATCCCAAATAACATAGAGTACATTGTGCCATATCAAAACAAAGCCTAACCCACTAAACATACGCTCAAGCCAGACATAAAGGCGCATAACAAAATCGCATAAAAAATATATTTATTGTGTAATAAGTGAATAATTTTTTTAAATAAATGTTGCTTTTTATTTTCCACATTGATAGGATCCATATTTCACACAGTTCGACATAGTTTAAGAATTAAGCATTCACCCAACAGTATCATGATAAATATTCTCTCTTATCCCATGGTGTAGTCACGCGTTTCAAATCTCTAGGCATAACATGCTTTTATTCACTTGTGAATCGTGCATCACCTTCCCCATCCTACATGCTTCTTCTTCTTCTTCTTCTTCTTCTTCTTCATCTGCCCACATAGCTTCAACGTAGTCATCCTCATAGATACAAGCACTTTCATCGTGTCGTAGGATATTTGTGGCCTTCGCGCATAGCCACTCTAGTCACCATAGGAAATATATAGCTCTTTCCCCGATGTTTTCCATTTGATGTACCTTCCACTTCCCTATTCTTATGTTTTTCCTTCTTCTTGCTACAATATAGTTGGTCGACTTCTTTCGACGATAGTGCACTTGAAGCCCTAACTATAGTGTTACATACTCATGCATAACTTTTTTTTATTAGAGCATAACATTAAAGCGTTGTTTTAAGAATCTGGCCAAATTGGACAGTTCAACTGGGACTAGACTAATTTGGCGATTGGTTTAATCGCATTTGAATTTAATGACGCAATTAAACCATGACCTGAAAGTATCGTCGACTCGATCTCTGATTCTATTTTAAAAATATTGCATAAAAAGCACCAATAACATTAAATACTACGTTTTTCAATATTTTTTTTTTTTTTAAATGGTGTTTTCAATAAACAGACGTGAGATTTTCACGAGAGGAAATCCAGTGAAATCTCTGCCACTCAGTCTCCCCTCACTGCTTGCAGTAATATATAAATTAGTGGTCTTAATATCACTGGATTTTCTTCCTGTGAAAGCAAAAAGACATTACCTACAATATATAATAAAGACGGTGGTGGGCAATAGGCATTCAGCATTGCAAATTGCAATCCAACAAAATATAATAAAGATGCATGTAAACGATGTTAATTAACGGAATATCACTGTCCACTTGTGCTAGTATCTTAAAGTCAAAGTCAAACTGTTGAACTTCTTTGTTTTTGTTTATTTTTGGTCAATTGTGAAATAACTATATATATTGAACTAATTATAATTCACTACTCAATTGAGAGAACAGGGCATGCACATGTGTAATGTGTTGCCGAAAGTGATTGGGCTTTTACAATTTTGTTATGTTCCATCTGTTTACGGGCCTACAGCTGAATCATGGCCCATCACATGTTACTCCGGGTCGGGAGGCATGATGGAGCCCTAAGGCCTAAGCTTTCAGTGTCTTATGAAAAGGTTTGTTAGTTAGCTCTTCTTCAATATATGTCTTTTCTTTTTTCAAAAAAATATGTTTTTAAATTCATCTTTTTAAATTTGATTAGATTGTGAAGAATGAGGTGATATTGACAAAAATCTTGAAGAAGGATGTGGCTATAAAAAGAATGTGGTTATTATTTTTCTTTAAGTTGATAATAGTTTTTAGATAGGTCAAATTATTTTCAGAAGCTCTCTTAAATACTTAACCAGTGTTTATGTCTTAAGATAAATTTAAATAAGCTCTTGCAAAAACACCATTTCATTTACTAGCTAAAAATTATTATATATTATGTCAAATTAATTTGTCCTAAAGTTCAGAGATCTTAGATATAACTTTTATATATATATATATATATATATATATATATATATATATATTTATTGTAACATCCCCGATTTAGCTAATTTCGTTTATTGAAATTAGCGTGAGGTTATGAGTTAATTGATTAGCTAAATTATATATATTAGCTTAATTAATTAATTAATTTTGAGGCAATGGTCATGGATTAAGTAAATTAATCATATGAACTATTGATTGATTAGTTGATTAGAAATGAGTTTTAAGAAGGAAATCAACTAGGATTGTGATGAGCGAGTTAATGAGGGTCAAAATAGTCATTTCGCCCCTTAGTCCTTTAATCCCTCAGCTGAACTAAGTTACCACACTCTCCTTAAAATAGCAAAACACAACAGCACTCACTCCCACATGCATAATTGCTGAAAACAGAAAAAATAGAAGGTTGAGAGAGGAGAGAATGCAAACGTGAGAAGAGGAAGAAGAGGGAGGATCTCCTCAAAACCTGAGTGCTGTTCTGGACTGGAATATTGTTGCTGTGTTAGGATGTCGTTCGGAATGAAATCTGGAATCGAAACGGAATGGAAAGAACTTACGAAAACATCAATTTTTGGGTTACTGATGAATACGCACGGATCATGCGCCCCCAGTGGCACGGACTGTGTGTCTTTTTCGCAGGTGGCCTGAAAGGTTTTAAAAACATGGCACGGACCGTGCCCCTTAGGTCACGGACCGTGCCCCTTAGGTCACGGACCGTGCCCCTTAGGTCACGGACCGTGCCCCTTAGGTCACGGACCGTGCCCCTTAGGTCACGGACCGTGCGTACCCTACGCATGTGTTTTTCAAAAAATTTGAAAACACGCATGGGTCGTGCGTCTCCAGGGCACGGACCGTGCGTGAGCTTTTGTCACCCATTTTCAAAATGCACCTTAGTCCATTCCAAATGATTCCAAGTTTCTTCTAATCATTTCCCCAAGGTTGCCCAATGATTGTAATGTATGATTATCATGAAATGGTGTGTGCTTGAGATAAAATTCTTAAGTTATGAAAGTTACGAAAACCGTACTTTAGTATACGCGAGTGTACACAAGTCAAGTAAGATAAATGACTATAAGTCCAAACAAGTCAAGTCAAGATAAAGGACTATAAGTCCATACAAGTCATGTAAAGATTCTAAATTCATGTAATAACAAGTCAAGTTACTTTCCCTTGAGGAAAGGAAGGATGGCATACATAAAATAATATATGTATATCAAGGGTGACGACCCTAAGGATTAGCATACTAGGGGGGAAGTCATGAGCCCCAAAACCTAGGCCCCATGAGGTTTGCCAGCTAATTAGTGGTTAGTGGATTGGGTTCACCAAAGGCCAAAGAAATAACCGGATAAGGTAGGCTTGAGGTGTTGTGCTAAGTTAAAGGAAAGATAAGACATGAAATGTAGTCGCTTATTAGGGCTACAAGACGGAATAATGAAAGATATGTCCACATGGTCGCTTATTAGGGCCATGATGTTCAAAGTACAAAGCATAATGAACCGCTAGAGTTAGTAAGGGGTCTCGATAGGACTCACTGAGATAATGTTTATCTCACCCTTTATTATTGTGGTTTTTACAGAGAAACAAGGAAAAGCAAATGCGAAGAAGCACGGCTAACCGGTGTGACTCTTGGAGTCGTCAGAGATTCATTTTTACATTTAGGCCTTTGTCCCTTTTGTTGTCTTTGTATTATCGATTGCATAACTATTCTTAGTAACAGTTGTAAATCGTTTCCGCTACTTATGTTTTGGGTATTGAACACCAGGATTGTATGAGTTTTAAGTCATGAGACTTAAGTACTTTGTTAAGTTTAATGAGGTTCATGGAACCACTTGATAATTAATTATCGAAAGTTTTTAGTTGTGTTCAATATTCAATAACAGGAAGTTACTCTGATGTATGCCAAGTGGTGCACTTTGGTATTTCTACAAGCTAGAAACACTGGGGTGTTACATTATGGTATCAGAGCAGTTCGACCTAGTCGGGCTTAGTTTAGTTTAGGGTTGAATCGATTCCTTGTTAGTCTTGTTGTGACTCTACTTGTGAAGCTAAGAGACATTGAGCCTGATCAACTCAATACTTGGTGCATCATAAGCGGAATTATGGCAGGATGATCAAGACGTAATCCTCGACCAAGACCGAAGTTTCTCAAAAACCCGTTTAAACTTAAGGAATGGAGAACTTGAAGTGATGGAAGCCTAACATCATATAGATAAGGTAGAAAAGATATTTGGGACTTTTCAAAGTAAGAATGACGGGAGTTTTTAGCCCTCGAGCAGGGTGACCTGACAGTAGAGCAGTACACTGCTGAATGTACGAAGTTGTGCAAATTATATTGGTTGGCTATTTATGTACTGAATGATCAAGAGAAGCATAAAGGGAAGAGTGGAAAGGAAAGAATAAGGTAGCTGAACCATCAACTCCGAATGGAAAGTCAAAAGGTAACTTCAACAAAGGAAAGAAAGTGCAATCGTCTGATTTCTCGAAGTTCAGCAAGTGTTCTAATTATGGAAAGTTCCATCATGGTGAATGTCATATGGACTCCTATCATTGTTTTATTGTAAGGAGGAGGGTCGTATTACTAATGAGTTCCCAGCAAGGAAGAGGAACAAAGAGGAGCAAGCTGCTCCCACACACGGGAGAGTCTACACTCTGGGTGCTCAGAAAGTCAGTCTTTATTCCAAGGCGCGAAAGCTTACGTCATGATGTTGTCTGCATCGATTGAAACATGTTTAGATCTACCTTCTGTGCAAGTTGTTATGAAAATTCCTAGATGTATTCCCAGATGAAGTTTCTTCCTTACCTCCGGATCGTGAGGTAGAATTCTCTATAGAATTGGTTCCAGGCATAGGGCCAATTTCTATAGCTCCTTATAGGATGTCTCCTCTAGAGCTTAAAGAGTTGAAAACCCAACTTGAAGAGTTGGTTTCAAAACAATTTATCCGACCGAGTGCCTCGCCATGGGGTGCTCCTGTATTGCTTGTCAAGAAGAAGGATGGAAGCATGAGGTTATGCATTGATTACCGTCAGTTGAACAAGGAAACTATCAAGAACAAGTATCCTCTGCCAAGGATTGATGATTTGCTAGACCAATTGCGAGGAGCTTCGGTATTTTCTAAAATTGATCTAAGGTCAGGCTATCATCAAATCAGAGTTAGAGCCTTGGATATTCCGAAGACCGCGTTCCGTACTAGGTATGGACATTACGAATTTGTAGTGATGCCCTTCGGTCTAACCAACGCTCCAGCGGTGTTCATGGATTACATGAATCGGATTTTCAATCCTTATTTGGATCAATTTGTCGTGGTGTTTATTGATGATATCTTGGTGTATTCTAAGACTATTGAGGAGCATGTGCAACATCTCCGAATTCTTCTGAACGTACTCCGAGAGAAGAAGTTGTATGCCAAGCCATCTAAGTGTGATTTCTGGATGCCTGAAGTAAAATTTCCGGGCCATGTGATATCTCAATCCGGTGTTGTAGTTAACCCCAGTAAGATTGAAGCTGTGGTAGACTGGGAACAACCATCTACAGTCACTGAGGTGAGAAGTTTCTTGGGATTAGCTGGGTATTATCGGAGATTCATTCAAGGATTTTCTCAGTTGGTTCTTCCACTCACTCGGTTAACTCGCACGGGTCAACCGTTTGTATGGGACTCTAACTGTGATGAATGTTTTTCCGAATTGAAAAATCGTTTAACTTCGGCACCCATCCTAATTCTTCCAGATCCGTCTATGGGATTCCAAATTTACTGTGACACCTCTGGTAAATGGTTTAGGATGTGTTCTTATGCAGAATCAACAAGTGATTGCTTATGCCTCTAGACAGTTGAAACCACATGAAGAGAATTACCCGACTCATGACTTAGAGTTGGCGGCAATTGTGTTTGCCCTAAAGGTCTGGAGACATTACCTGTACGGGCCTCATTTCGAATTCTTTAGCGATCACAAGAGCCTTTAGTATTTGTTTGACCAAAAGGAGCTGAACAACAGACAGAGAAGATGGGTAGAGTTTCTGAAAGACTATGATTTTGAACTGAAGTACCATCCAGGAAAGGCTAATGTAGTAGCTGATGCTTTGAGTAGGAAATCCATTCACACGGCAGAATTGATGATTCATGAGATGACATTGTTGGAATCGTTTAGAGATCTTAACTTGAAAGTTAAGCCAAGAAGAAACAGATTGGTGTTGAGTCATATTCAGATTTCGAGTCCCTTGAGAAATTTGATTCGCTCAGCCCAAGAGATTGATCTAGAGCTACAAACGCAGAAGAGGTTGCCAAATTACACCGAAGATAGTGATGGTGTGATTTGTTTTGATGGTAGGATCTGTGTGCCGAATGATGAAGACATCAAGAAGCAGGTTTTAGAAGAGGCTCACAAGAGTCAGTTCTCAATACATCCCGGGTCTACCAAGATGTATAGAGACTTGAAGCAGTTGTATTGGTGGCCGGGAATGAAAGTGGAAATTGCCAAATTCGTGTCTCGATGCTTAACTTGTCAAAGGGTTAAGATAGAACACCAGAAGCCTGCCGGTCAGTTGCGACCTTTGAATGTGCCAGAATGGAAATGGGAAAGCATTTCTATGGACTTCGTCATGGGGTTACCACGGTCCCAAGCTGGGAATGATTCTATTTGGATAGTGGTGGATCGCTTGACCAAGTCTGCTCATTTTATTCCGGTGCGTTTGAATCACAAGATTGCCAAGTTAGCAGAAGAGTATCTCAAGAATATTGTGAAGCTGCATGGAATCCCCACGAGTATCATCTGTGATCGTGATCCCAAGTTTACATCACGATTCTGGAGAGCACTGAATATGGCGTTGGGAATAACGGTATGTGCTAGTATTGCTTATCATCCGCAGATGAACGGACAGACTGAAAGGACAATTCAGACTTTGGAAGATATGCTAAGGGCTTGTGTACTTGACAGTGGAGGCCGATGGGAGGATCATCTTCAATTGGTGAAGTTTGCTTATAACAGCTACCATTCTAGTATCGGAATGGCTCCATATGAAACATTGTATGGAAGGAAGTGTAGAACACCATTGTGTTGGTAGGATGTCGGTGAACAAAGTTTGTTGGGTCCTGATTTAGTCCGGGAGAGTACTGAGAAGATCCGTGAGATTAGGGAACGGATGAAGACAGCTCAGAGTCGGCAAAAGAGTTACGCCGACAAAAGAAGAAGACCATTGGAATTTGAAGAAGGAGATCATGTAATTCTGAGACTTTCTACAACTATCGGTACCGGTATAGCATTACGGGCGAAGAAGCTCAGTCCTCGGTATATTGGACCCTTCCAAATTATCGAGCGAGTTGGGCCAGTAGCATATCGCATTGCCTTACCTCCAGCTTTGTCTAGATTACATGATGTGTTTCATGTATCGCAATTGAGGAAGTACATTCCCGATCCGAGTCAACCGTTGAGTTATGAGACGATTGACGTCCGACCACATTTGTCTTATCAGCCTACTCCAATCCGAATCATCGAACGTGGCGAGAAAGCGCTCCGAATGAGATCAATTCCTATTGTCAAAGTGCTTTGGGACGGTGCCTCACCTGACGAAGCGACATGGGAAGTAGAGGAAGTCATGCGGGTGAAATATCCCTATCTTTTCAGTTGAGGTATGTTTTGTTCAATTTTGAGGACAAAATTTTAAAAAGTAGGGGTGATTGTAACATCCCCGATTTAGCTAATTTCGTTTATTGAAATTAGCGTGAGGATATGAGTTAATTGATTAGCTAAATTATGTATATTAGCTTAATTAATTAATTTTGACGCGATGGTCATGGAATAAGTAAATTAATTATATGTTTGATTACTTAAATTTACGAGTCATATGAACTATTGATTGATTAGTTGATTAGAAATGAGTTTTAAGAAGGAAATCAAGTAGGATTGTGATGAGTGAGTTAATGAGGGTCAAAACAGTCATTTCTCCCCTTAGTCCTTTAATCCCTCAGCTGAACTAAGTTACCACACTCTCCTTAAAATAGCAAAACACAACAGCACTCACTCCCACATGCAAAATGTCTGAAAACAGAAAAAATAGAAGGTTGAGAGAGGAGAGAATCCGAACGTGAGAAGAGGAAGAAGAGGGAGGATCTCCTCAAAACCTGAGTGCATGTGAATGTTCTTTACACCATTCTTCCACATTTTTCATCCTCTTTCTAATGATACCATAAACATAGACTGAACTAAGCTCAAACACAAAACTCATCTCCCCAATTGAAATCGAGTTTGAGAGTGAGAGAAGGAAGTTTTGTATCAAGCCTTGTTTTCTTGGCCACTTTGAGTTGAAAGGAGGGGCCAAGGGTTTCAAACACACATTTCAGCAGACCAAGGGATTCAAGGGTAGGAGCTCTGTTTTGGGTGAATCGGTTCGAGTTTGAGGAGTGTTGGACGTTAGGAGCCGGTTCGTAAGTTACGGTTTTTTGTTCGTTGAAGTCTGATTGTTGTTGTGTGCGATTTTCATCGCAAGAGGTGAGTTCTATACTCGCTTAGGGATGTTTTTCGACACTATGTTGCATGTCTCTGAAATGATATCGTTCACGTTCTGTTTCAAAAATAGAATCGAGTCAAGATAAAAAAAACATTTTTAAGAAATCAAGTTTTAACGATATTTTATGTGATTGATTGATTGACATTGTGAATGATGAATTGATTGAAGTATTGATTGCTGTTCTGGACTGGAATATTGTTGTTGTGTTAGGATATCGATCGGAATGAAATCTGGAATCGAAACGGAATGGAAAGAACTTACGAAAACATCCATTTTTGGGTTACTGATGAATACGCACAGATCGTGCGCCCCCAGTGGCACGGACCGTGTGTCTTGTTCGCAGGTAGCCTGATAGGTTTTAAAAACATGGCACGGACTGTGCGCCTTAGGGCGCGGACCGTGCGTACCCTACGCATGTGTTTTTCAAAAAAATTGAAAACACGCACGGGTCGTGCGCCTCCAGGGAACAGACCGTGCGTGAGCTTCTGTCACCCATTTTCAAAATGCACCTTAGTCCATTCCAAATGATTCCAAGTTTCTTCTAATCATTTCCGCAAGGTTGCCCAATGATTGTAATGTATGATTATCATGAAATGGTGTGTGCTTGAGATAAAATTCTTAAGTTATGAAAGTTACGAAAACCGTACTTTAGTATACGCGAGTGTACACAAGTCAAGTAAGATAAAGGACTATAAGTCCAAACAAGTCATGTAAAGATTCTAAATTCATGTAATAACAAGTCAAGTTACTTTTCCTTGAGGAAAGGAATGATGGCATACATAAAATAATATATGTATATCAAGGGTGACGACCCTAAGGATTAGCATACTAGGGGAGGGGAAGTCATGAGCCCCAAAACCTAGGCCCCATGAGGTTTGTCCGCTAATTAGTGGTTAGTGGATTGGGTTCACCAAAAGCCAAAGAAATAACCGGATAAGGTAGGCTCGAGGTGTTTTTACAGAGAAATAACCTTCATTATTGTGGTTTTTACAGAGAAACAGGGAAAAGCAAAGGCGAAGAAGCACGGCTAACCGGTGTGACTCTTGGAGTCATCAGAGATTCAGTTTTACATTTAGACCTTTGTCCCTTTTGTTGTCTTTGTATTATCGATTGCATAACTATTATTAGTAACAGATGTAAATCGTTTCCGCTACTTATGTTTTGGGTATTGAACACCAGGATTGTATGAGTTTAACGTCATGAGACTTATGTACTTTGTTAAGTTTAATGAGGTTCATGGAACCACTTGATAATTAATTATCGAAAGTTTTTAGTTGTATTCAATATTCAATAACAGCAAGTTACTCTGATGTATGCCAAGTGGTGCACTTTGGTATTTCTACTAGCTAGAAATACTGGGGTGTTACATATATATATATATATATATATATATATATATATATATATATAATATATATATATATATATATATATATATATATATATATAAATTTAGTAAAATTTCTTTAAAAGTAAAGTTGATGTGTGTTGAACTTTGTTAAAAATACATTCAAATAGCTTTACTGTTCAATAAAATGTAAGTATAATTTTTATTACTATTGCTACTACTATAAAAATAAAGTAACGATAGTACGACTACAAAGTTAGCATCGCAGGCTATTTAATTTCCGCATCAAATTACTTGTTTTGAGTTTAGCGTTTGACTAAGTTATCACAATTTACAAGTATTAACTATATATTATTATACGTGTATAAATATTAAGGATGAGACTGAGACGAGTAATATGTGAGTCAACCCAAACCTATCCTAACCTGAAATCGAGTTACTGCTTAGAATAGTCTCATTTGTCCATTTTTGTGTGGAATAGGCTTGGGTTCAACAGAAACCATTAAATTGAGACGAGTTAGAACATTAACCATTATACACTATTAGAAAACCTCAATTTGGCGTCCATTTGGTAGCGTCGGCCCCGACACGGACGCTAATAGCGTCGGATTAGCGTCGGTAAAGCCCACGCTAAGCAAAAAATGATATTTGACGCAAGGAGATACAGATTAGCGTCGGCTAGGCCCACGCTACGTGATAAGATATGCGACGCTAAAAAGTGATAAGGTTAGCGTCGGCCGGCCGACGCTAGTTTTATGTTAATTTACCAAAATACCCTAACTCTCCCACTCTTCTTCTGTTCATTCCCTCCCTTACTTTTCTTCTGTTCATTCCCTCCCTCACTCTCTCAGTCTCGCGCCTCTCTCACCGAAACCCTAAGCCTCCACCTCTTTCTCCTCGGCTACACAGAGGCGACGGCGCCAGCCGGAGAAGACGGAGAACACCTCCACGTCGTCGACGCCAACACTACTTTCTTACCTTGGACTTGTTGTCTAAAATGATGATATGACTGTAGTCGAATGATGCTGACTACAGTCGAAATTCTATAGTCGAATTTCAGAAGTAAAATTTCGACTGATGCTGTTGAGTGGCAAGGACTGCTGCGAACCAAATGTGCAGAAACAGAAACTGTCGAAGTCGAAGTAGCTGCTGTCGAATTGTACTGATGCTGTCGAAAATAAACCTGCAAACACAGAAATGTTAGATAAACAACCGGAGGCGTCTTGCGACTGCCTTGAAGAATTTATCCGCCTCTACAGCGCAAATTCCCCGAGTTACAACCGGGTCTTCTCAATCGCAGTAGCGAAAGAGGTATCAGAACTAGCAAGAAGAAGTGGATATTAACAGGAGAGCAACCCAGAGCTCTTTTTCAAGAAATTTGGAAAATGGATTTTCAGATATGTTTTCAAGTGCAACTCGAAATTGTTTATATAGGCTTTAAGAAAAATAGCTGTTAGAGACATAGGCTCCAGCAATCAATAGCCAGTCAAAAACCGTTTCGAAAATCAATTGTAATCAAAATGTTTAACTCTGCGGTTACGGAATAAATGGGTTTAAAAGAAAAGAAGCCGTTGAAAGAAACTGACAGTTACAAAATAAAGGGAATTAAGTTTCAGTTTTCAACCAAATCTTTTCACCAGTCAGTTCGACCAACTTTCAGTTTTCGACCAGATTGTTTTGCCAATCAGTTCGACCAACTTGCAGTTTTTCGACCTGAGCTTTCCGTTACGAAATGTTTCATAAAACATTTCGACTCATGATTGGGCGTATACGGATAGGCTGATAAAAGCAATATTTCATTTAATAAAAATAGTACAAAGCCAGTCGAGCGCGCAGGGGGGGGGGGGGGAATCGAAAGATTCGCACTGATCCAAGCCATGTTGGTCCCTGCTTGTGCGCGCGAGGGAGTCCCTTCTAGTGGCTTGTTTACTAGCTCTCATTAAGCTTTAGTATATGAAGACTTTGGTGAATCCAAAGCCAAGCAATGTGGGACTTCTCACTTTTGAAATATCTTTTTATTTCCAATAAAATACAACAATCCCCCACATATTTCAAAAGTTGAAAAATAAGTTTAAAAAAGAGGTTTTCTGGGTTGACATCGTAGGTGTAAGGTTTCGGAGCTGTATAGCAAACTATGGAACCAGTCCTAGATAGATAAAACATAACATACTGTCAATTGGTATAGCAAGCTATGGAACCCAAGACGCATATTATATGTTAGAGGTTTCATTATCACATTACACCCCCACAATTCTTGCTGTTTTCGCGGTGTTGCGCTACTAGGCCCTGCGCGTGCTTGGTATTCATGAGTGCTCTAGAGACCTCGCCAGGATCTCATGCAAGCGGCCTCACTTGACACTCATATAGGAATTTCATCAAGTGTATGCTGCAAGTCATACACCACCCATAAGGGCTATGAAAATCATTAAAAGCTTAAGCTTATCCTTTTAACCCTGCAGTCTAGCACCATCACAATAACACCATAGGAAGGGACAATAATGAAATTAATTACTTGAATTAATTTCCAGTGCTAGCACTATCAAGAAGTAACTTGTTTTTACCACATTGAACCTTATTCATGGGATCTCCAATCACAAAGGTTGGGTTACCATCACTTCTTAATATCAGTTGACTTTTAGTCTCATTCCCCTCGATGTTTCACATATCATTTTCTTCCCTAAGGGTTTTGTCAGAGGATCGGCCAAATTCACTTCTGACTTCACATAATCGATCGATATTGCTCCATACTTTTGCAATTGTTTGACAACATTATGTCTTAATTGCACATGTCTGTTTTTGCCATTATAGGTCTTATTCTTTGCAACGGCTATTGCCGATTGACTATCACAATGTATTGACACTGATGGTGTCGGTTTTATTCCCAAAGGAATACCAGCTAAAAGGTTCTTCAACCATTCAGCTTCAGTACCAGCCAATTCCAGAGCTACAAATTCCGACTCCATAGTCGATCTAGCAATAATGGATTGTTTGGCTGACCTCCAAGTTACCGCACCACCACCAAGTGTGAAAATGTAACCACTAGTGGATTTTGTCTCATCTGAATCAGATATCCAGTTAGCATCGCAGTATCCCTCTAATACTGCGGGAAATCCACTATAAGTAATACCATAAGTTGTGGTACCTCTCAAATATCTCATAAGGTGGGCAATTGCCTTCCAATGATCCTGACCATGATTGTGAGTATACCTACTCAGACGACCAACTGCGAATGCAATGTCTGGTCGAGAAAAGTTCATTAAATGCAGTAGGCTCCCAATTACTTGGGCATACTGAGGTTGGTCAACAGGATCACCTCTATTTTTCTTTAAGCGTGAGTTAGCTTCATAGGGGGTACTCAAGGGGGTTGAGTCATAGTGTCCAAACTTCCTAAGAAGTTTTTCCACATAATGATCTTGTGATAGTGTGATACTATCACCTTCCCTGATGATTCTAACTCCTAATATTACATTAGCTTCACCCATATCTTTCATGTCGAAACTAGATGAAAGAAAGGATTTTGTTTTGATAACAATATCCAGACAAGTACCAAATATGAGCATGTCATCTACATATAAACATATGATCACATGTTCTCCACACACAGTTTTAGTGTAAACACATTTATCAACTTCAGTTGTGGTGAAGCCATCTTTGACTAAGGTTTTGTCGAATTTTTCATGCCATTGTTTTGGTGCTTGTTTTAAACCATATAACGACTTAAGGAGTTTACATACTTTGTTTTCTTGACCTGAAACTATACATCCTTCGGGTTGATTCATGTAGATTTCTTCTTCTAAGTCACCGTTCAAAAAGGCGGTTTTAACATCCATTTGGTGAATAACAAGTTTATGGATAGAAGGCAAAGCTATTAAAACTCTAATAGAAGAAATTCTTGTTACTGGAGCAAAGGTATCAAAATAATCAATGTTTTGTTTTTGAGAAAAACCTTTTGCTACTAGTCTTGCTTTGTATTTATCAATAGACCCATCAGGGTTATATTTTCTTTTGAAAATCCACTTGCATCCTATTGATTTTGCCCCAGGTGGTAAATCAACTAAGGTCCAAGTGTTACATTTGGAAATTGAGTCTATTTCGGTTTTAATGGCTTCTTTCCAAAATTTCGACTCAGAAGAAGAAGTTGCTTCAAAAAAGGTTTCTGGATCTTTTTCGACTAGATAAGTGTAAAAATCATTTCCGAAGGATGTTTCTTTTCTTGGTCTTTTACTTCTCCTTAGTTCTTGATACGGTTCCTCATGAGTTTCATCATTAGTACTTGCTAATGGTTGTTTAGATATACTATCATGTTTCAAAGGAAAAACGTTTTCAAAAAACTCACCATTTTTAGTTTCTACGATAGTATTATTATCTAGAACATCACTTTTCACAACAAGGAATCTATAATCAGCGCTGTGTTCTGCATATCCTATAAAAACACAATCAGAGGTTTTGCAACCAATTTTTCTTTTCTTCGGATCAGGCAACATAACTTTAGCTAGGCACCCCCACACTTTTAAATATTTTAAGTTAGGTTGATAACCTTTCCACAGTTCATAGGGGGTCTTTCCGGTTTTCCTATGAGGAGTTCTATTTTGTATAAAACATGCAGTTAATATAGCCTCACCCCACAAGTTAGTTGGCGCATTAGAACTTATTAACATAGCGTTCATCATCTCTTTCAATGTCCTATTTTTCCTTTCGGCTATGCCATTAGATTCAGGTGAATAGGGGGGAGTTGTTTCATGTATTATACCTTCCTTTTCACAAAAATCATTAAAAGATATGTATTCTCCTCCATGATCGGATCTAACTCTTTTAATCTTTCTATCTAATTGATTTTCGACGTCAGCTTTATATGAAAGAAAAGCTTCAAATGCTTCATCTTTTTGTCTTAATAGAAACACCTTAGTGTATCGCGAAAAATCATCTATAAACGTTACATAATAATTTTTTCCGCCCCTAGTTGGAGTTTGTTTTAAATCTCCTAGGTCCGTATGAATTAAACTAAGCAGTTCAGTTTCACGATGTACTGGGGGACACGATTTCTTTGTTAACTTGGTTTCGACACATACATCGCATTTACTATGTTGATTATCACTAGTCGAAATCATGCCAAGACGTTGCAATTTAATAACATACTGAAAGTTAATATGACCTAGTCTAGCATGCCACATATTATAAGAGTCAATCAAGTAAGCAGAAGTCGAAACATTGTTATTGAAATCAAAAGTGTTGAGTACAAAAAGTCCATGATCATAATATCCCTTTCCAACAAAAATGTTGTTCTTGGTAAGAACAATCTTATCAGATTCAAATGTTACTTTGATACCATGCTTCAGCAGAACTCCAATAGAGATCAGGTTAGCCCTTATGTTAGGCACATGAAGCACATTTGTGAGAGCCAGAGTTTTTCCCGATGTGAGCTTGAGAAGAACTTTTCCTTTCCCCACAACTGGGGCTGGATGTGAGTCACCCAGATAGATATTTTCTTCTCCTTCCCCTACAGCAGTGTAGGAGGTAAAAACTTCTCTATTAGCACAGATGTGCTTGGTGGCTCCAGAATCCACCACCCATTTGTTCACATCAGTTGCCATGTTGACCAGAGAAACGACAGCAGCAATGACATCGTCATCCTCATTATCATCTCCACCAGCATCAGCCAAGTTGGCGTTAGCCTTAGGAGGATTGTCATTTCTCGCCCTATGCCTGCATTTAGGTGCATAGTGTCCTGGCTTTCCACAAACAAAGCAGTATCCTCTTTTCTTGAATTCAGTGCTATGAGTACCAGGATAATGATCATTGTTCCTTTTGTGATACTTTTGATTAGATGATTTCTTGGGATCGTACCTTTTGTTTGGAGAGACTGGTTTACCTTTGTCGAACCTTGAAGGGTTGTTCATCACCATGTTTGCCCGTGAAGCCATTGATTTCGCCTTTGTCTTGTTACTCTCTTTTCGGTTGGTATCTTCGATGATGATATGAGTTAGCAGCTCGTTCAGTGACAATTGCTTGTGTTTGTGCTTCAGTTGTTGCTTGTAGTCCTTCCATGATTCTGGCAGCTTCTCAATCAGAATACCTGCAATGAACTCGTCAGGGAGAACTATGTTTTCAGCCTTCATTTCCTTTAGTAATTTGTGATACTGGTTGATTTGAGTTTTGATTTCTCCAGTTTCACTCATGACCCAATTGTAGTAGTTGCTGATGACAAATTTCTGCTTGCTTGCATCTTCAGCGGTGTATTTGAGAATCATTGATTCCCAGATCTGATTAGCTTCCTTGTAGGTGCAGTAGATGTCGAACAATTCGTTGGAGAGGGTGCTGAGAATTGTGTGACGACACACTTTGTTGGCATGGGTCCTAACTTCGACCTGTTTGGGAGTAGCAGGTTCGACAGGTTTGGAGTCAGTAAGAGCAGCTGCAACTCCATGCATGTCAAGAAGGGAACTCACGCGTTCCTGCCACCTGCGAAATTTTGGCCTGCGAAGACCTCAATTTTACCGGGACAGCAGAAGGGATGATAACAGTGCTGTTGTTGTTGATGGGAGCACCGTTATCATCGTTGATGATTGCGTCAGCCATGATAAATTCTTCAGATTGTTGTCTAAAATGCTGATATGACTGTAGTCGAAAGATGCTGACTGCAGTCGAAATTCTATAGTCGAATTTCAGAAGTAAAATTTCGACTGATGCTGTTGAGTGGCAAGGACTGCTGCGAACCAAATGTGCAGAAACAGAAACTGTCGAAGTCGAAGTAGCTGCTATCGAATTGTACTGATGCTGTTGAAAATAAACCTGCAAATACAGAAATGTTAGATAAACAACCGGAGGCGTCTTGCGACTGCCCTGAAGAATTTATCCGCCTCTACAGCGCAAATTCCCCGAGGTACAACCGGGTCTTCTCAATCGCAGTAGCGAAAGAGGTATCAGAACTAGCAAGAAGAAGTGGATATTAACAGGAGAGCAACCCAGAGCTCTTTTTCAAGAAATGTGGAAAATGGATTTTCAGATATGTTTTCAAGTGCAACTCGAAATTGTTTATATAGGCTTTAAGAAAAATAGCTGTTAGAGACATAGGCTCCAGCAATCAATAGCCAGTCAAAAACCGTTTCGAAAATCAATTGTAATCAAAATGTTTAACTCTGCGGTTACGGAATAAATGGGTTTAAAAGAAAAGAAGCCGTTGAAAGAAACTGACAGTTACAAAATAAAGGGAATTAAGTTTCAGTTTTCGACCAAATCTTTTCACCAGTTAGTTCGACCAACTTTCAGTTTTCGACCAGATTGTTTTGCCAATCAGTTCGACCAACTTGCAGTTTTTCGACCTGAGCTTTCCGTTACGAAATGTTTCATAAAACATTTCGACCCATGATTGGGCGTATACGGATAGGCTGATAAAAGTAATTTTTCATTTAATAAAAATAGTACAAAGCCAGTCGAGCGCGCAGGGGGGGGGGGGGGGGAATCGAAAGATTCGCACTGATCCAAGCCATGTTGGTCCCTGCTTGTGCGCGCGAGGGAGTCCCTTCTAGTTGCTTGTTTACTAGCTCTCATTAAGCTTTAGTATATCAAGACTTTGGTGAATCCAAAGCCAAGCAATGTGGGACTTCTCACTTTTGAAATATCTTTTTATTTCCAATAAAATACAACAGGACCATCGCTCCTTCTCTCTTCGTTCTCATCTTATCCCCTTTCTCTATCATTCAGAAATTTCAAAAACCATAAACTGAAAACCCTAAAACTCTCTTTGTCTGAACCATCGCTCCTCCAAATCAAAAAACAAAAAACCCCAAATCCACCATCTTCCTCTGTTCTTTATATTTAGCAGTGAAAAAAAATTCGTCCAAGGTATCGCTATTCGCTTACGTATTCTTCCTCTGTTCTTCTGATTTTGATTCTATATAGTTGTTATGATGTTATTTTAGGATTTGTAGTTTTGTTCTATGTTTGTATCCGATTTCAACAAAGATGTGTGTTCTTCGTTTTTGGTGTTCTCTGTTCTTAATATGCATGTGTTTGTCTACTTAGGTTTCTGGTGTTCTCCGTTTTTTGTGTTGTTCGGTTTTGTAGTAGTTTTCTTTGTTTAATGATTTTGGGATTTTACTGATTTTGGAGATTTGATTGATTTTAGCGATTTTAAGTGAAGTTAGGGCTGAACATTCATAGTGTTGTTGCCTGCTCAAGTACAAAGTTTGGATGCTCAGGGCTGGAGATAAATTCAGTGGGGGCTGAACATTCACAGATAAATTGATTAAGGTGATTGATTATTTGATTTAGGTTTCATTAGTTGTTATTTGTTAATTTGTTGATTTGGTTTTCGGTAAATTGATTAAGGTTATAGGGTTTTGCTATTTAGTTTTTTTTCAGCCATGAACCATTTTCCAATTTTAGGGATCTTTTGGTTTGAAGATTTAACTTCGTATCTGTTGTATTCCTAATAGTTTCTTTTAGTGTTTATTTTATTTGTCAAGGATGTAGTAACTGAATAAACACTTGAAAATTATCATGTTCATATTAACTGAATAAACATGTTCTTATCAATTTGGTTTTTGGCAGAATGTTATTGTCTAGGCATTTTGGGATTTGTAGAAGGTCCTTATAGGATGATAGAAGTCAATAATACTTGAAAATTACCATTGCAAGTTCAAATCTTTCAACCATGTCTTACAGGGAGGAGGTCTTGAAAATTACCATTGCAAGTTCAAATCTTCATATCAACCATCTTCAATTTATTGATCTCTATTTGTTGTTGAGAATAGTTATACAAGCCATTCTTAATATTGAATCATTTGCGTTACAACTATGAAAATGGAGAAATAATTTAAGCATGCTTTGTTGCATATTGTGGGTTCATCCACTTTAATTTATTAATGAGCCACTCTAATACTATTTTATTTTTTTTGCATTTCCAGATTCACATTTTCTGATCTGAAATGATGAGTAGGTATAGTAGTTATGTCTTGCAAGAATATAGCATTCTTTCTTCTTGCGAGAATATAGCATTCTATTTTATTTATAAAACATATAGAAGTTATGCCTTTTATCCTTTGAACTTTATGTGTTGAACGAAATTGAGGACATGGAGAGGATGCGAAATTGAACTTTATGTCTTTTATCCTTTGAACTTTATGTCTTATTGTTTTTGTGTGGAATGTTGAGATAGGCATATCATAAATAGAGCGAGCCAGTGCGTGGTTGCAGCGGGAAGGTGACCTACGGGGATGCCGCCATTGACAGCAATGATACAGACTAGAAGTCACAATATCACGATAGACAAGTGGTTGATTCACGCAGTCGGATATGGGTTCGTATGTTCCCCTCCTTTCTACTCTTGCTTTCAAATTTTGCTTCTATGTTTGATGCTCCTATTCTATTTGTATGGATGGGTTGGTTGTTGTAAATGGTCTTGGTTCTCTTTAATAGCATTATGCCCTAAATGCTTGAAAAGCTGTGCTGGAAAATCAAGAAATAGAACCAGAATCTTGGAAAGTGACTAAAATAAGAGATGAAATGATAGAGGTGTCTGTTGATGGTGGAAGTGAAGATTGTCGCAATGAATTAGAAACTGAATTCAAGAAAGACAGGGCCTTTTTAATAATTAGATTCCATCTCATTCTTTCCTGTTTGACTCGTCCTAATTTACATGCACTCATGGTTACTTGTTGGACTATATCGAATTGTAATTTTGCTGTATTACAGGTGAATATGGAGACTCTGTCTAATTAGGAAGAAAAACAAATGTTCAAACAGCAAGTACCTAAGCTTGCTACTCAGTCTGCTTAATAGATGGAATTTTGGGGGGTGAAGGAGTACCTCCAATGCGGATAGGTAACAATTTTTTTAATTCTACTGTTTATGTTTCTTTGGATCATATTCATTGTTGGGTGTGGCTTGCTCAATTAATCTACCATTTTTACCCAGGTGGGAAACGCAAACTCATGATTCCTCCACTGTTAGCATATGACCCTGAACCTGCTGGGTGCTTCTCAGGTTTCATTTCCGCATTAATTGCTGCATTATGTAATTTAGTCATAAACATGGAAAATCCTCTTTTTGCCAAGTGCAGCTCATAAAAAGGAGTAGAAAATAGACTCTAGGATTATTCATTGGTAAATTTCTTGTGTATTTGGTCATATGCACTCCCTCTAAAGTATTTGACTATTTTCTACTCATACTGTTTTTTAATGGATCTACTCATACTTTTTGACATAGCTTTTTTTGCATGTTTGTGTGTCCTGGGCTATTTGTTTGATGAAATACTTCTTATAGCTTTTTACTTTTAGCATGTGTTTGGATTCTGATAAAATTACTGAAATCCCATTCATCTTTGTTATTAGTGTAAATCTTTGTATAGTTATGAGGAGTCTCTGTTCTCTGGTCTGTTGCTTATTGACAAGCCATTCTTGTTTATGTTGTTCAACACCAGATTTGAACTATATAGTAAACTTGAATTATGTTTGTGTGGTTGTTTGAATTACTTGATGAATGTTTCTGCATTACTTGATTGTAGGCTGTATGTTTGTGTTATGTTTTTGATATGGATTTATATGCCTCTTAAGTCAGGATTGGTAGATAAATAGTTTGCAGTTGCATCTTAAGTTACTTTGAGGGTTTGGGTTTGTGCTTTTTTTGCTGGTATAGATAAAATGCTGGGCTTTTAGTTATTGTATGTAATTCTGTGATTCTGTTTATGGATTCAATTGAATTATGTTTTACTGATAATTCTTTTTGAAGGATACCAGCTAAAGTCTTTTTTCCCCGACACTTGCTTTTTTCATACAGAGAAGAGGGACAAATGAAATACCTTCAATGGCGTGCGGAGAGGGATTTCTCGAGGGAGAGGAGCAGCTTGTGTTGCTCTACACAAACACTACTCATATTAATTATGTGAAAGAAGATGAATGGGTACGTAGGGAGTGAGAGTTATATAGGACAGTTTCAGGTTATTCATATTTAGGTGAGGAAAGAGAAAATAAGGAGAGTGACAGTGATCCACATTGAGCACAAACACATTGATGCTCTCTTTGGCATTTCAGTTTTTATCAACTTCCAAGTGCCCTCTGCCGTCATTTGCTTTTCCTATCATTTGATGTTAGTCAAATGTCTCATGAATAACACTAATAGAATTTCATAGCCACTAAGCACTGAGATTTGAAAAAAACATTTTATTTAACTTTCACAATTGTGATAAGATGTCTAACAAAATGCAGATAAATATACCGCATCAGTGGCTAGTGGGGGCTTAGTTTGAAAGCCTATTGCTTAAATATGTATTCATCCTATTAAGTGCTGATGATAATGGTAAAGGTATTCAAAGAGCAGATACTTTCCTTTTAATTTATTTTCTAGTATTAAGGTTATGAACAACACACTCTGATTATGATACCACTTTCCTTGTTTAGTTCTTTCAATTAAAAGCAATCTGTTGTTGCAGGTTCATAAGGTCAACATGGACCGTGCTTCTTATTGCCTACATTGTTTTGCAGGACATCATAGATGATGACTATGTTACATCTTGATTTTATTTGTAGTGCAATGGATGCAAAACACTTTGATGATGACTATGTTACCTATTTTGTAGTTTCTCTAGATGTTGAATGTCAAACACTTTGATTTGTTGTTCAGATTAGTTATGGTATTTTGTTGTTTCGGGATTAAGCATTTTGATTGGTTATATTGTTTTTTAATTGTACTTAAGTAATAGGTGAAATGTAAATTAGTATAGTATCAAAAAAAAATGTAAATTAGTAGAAGGTGTGGAAAGCAAAGTAGGTAGTTGATGTTCTTTAAAAAGAAACCAATTATTAGCGTCGGCACAACGGATGCTAATATTTGTTGACCTTTTCGTTGGTTGACATTAGCGTCGGCCAGGCCTATGCTAATATTAAATAGTTTACTTTTTTTTGGAGTTTCCTGTAGCGTCGGCCTTAGCGTTAGTGTCCGATTAGCGTAGGCTTAGCCGACGCTAATGTAGCGTCGGTCTGAATATATGGGACGCTAAAGATTAGCTTTGACCGTTTTAGCGTCCACGCGTGGCCGACGCTAATCCGACTTTAAAACACTATTAGCTGTTAGACTTAGAGTATAACCTTAGAGGGGGGGGGGTGAATAAGGTTATGAGTAAATATGAATTCTTTTCGCTTTTCAAAAACTTATGAAATGCTTTGTTTTAAATCAAATGCGGAAACTTAGATTTAAACTTTAAATGGTGCAAGCAGGCAGATTTAGGCACAAAGAGATATTATACTATTTTCAATATACACAATAAGATTATTTATAAGAAGTGTAGTGATATTGAATATAGTAGAAAGTAAATCAATTTGAGTGATATGGAAGATGATAGACAGATCAGTAATATAACGAGTATAACTATAACCAGATTAACAGATTCAGATCAGAGTAGTGATATTATAAACAGATATAAACAGTAAATAAAGTAAAGAGAGAGGGATAGAGATACACCAGGAATTTTACGAGGTTCGGGATAAAAGCCCTACGTCCTCGGCCTCCGGCTTTGCAACCTTTGGACTTGCTGAAAACCACTATATGAAGAACCAATGTTTTACAAACAATCAACTTCAAATAGCAAATCTCAATTCCCCTGAATTGAGAACCCGAGCTCCCCGCTAAGGATTTCCACCGCTTCAATCTCCTGATTGAACGACCCAAGAGCACCTCCCAGGATTTCAATACCACTTCAATCTTCACCGATTGAACGACCCAAGATTACCTCCCAGGATTTCAAACCAACTCAATCTCCTGATTGAGAGACCCAAGTACAAAGCCCAGGATTTCAAAACACCAGCTCAATCACTTGATTGAGAGACCCAAGTACAAAGCCCAGGATTTCAAAATGACCACTTAGAAAAAGAATACAATATGAGATCTACGAACCAATCACTTCAGCAGTATAGTAACAATATAGTAGAGTGAGAGATGATTGGTTTTTGATAATGAAGAACTTTGAGATATAGATCTGAAAATGAAAGCTCTTATTTTATTTTTCTCTTTTCTTTTTGATCTGAAAATACGTAGCAGAGAAGTGGAAAGTGGTGTATGGATTTGTGAATCCAGGCTTCCTATTTATAGGGAATGAAAAAGATAACCGTTGAAATGAAAACCACAATGTTGAAATCGATTTTCTGATGAAGTTAAAAAGTAGGAGAATCGATTCTTTGCATTTAGACAACTTAGGAATCGATTCATTTGTCTTTGGAAAATTGAAGGAATCGATTCTTAGGACCTCCTGAGTAGGCAAGAATCGATTTTAATTTTGGTTTAAAAAAGGAGGAATCGATTCTTTAGTTTTGCCAAAATCGATTATGATCTTTTAAATAAGGAAGGCAATGGGTATGAAATCGATTTAATGCTTAAGCCATTGAATATTTAAAATCGATTTCATGCTTGAGAAAGGGAAGTTGGAAATCGATTCATTGCTCTAAATACATAAGGAGAAATCGATTTCATGCTATGAAACATTGTGTGTCAAAATCGATTTCATGCTTTGCTCATTGTGTATTGAAATCGATTTATTTCTTCAACAATAGTTTAGCAAATCGATTTCAAGCTTCATAATAACTTAGGAAATCGATTTCAAGCTTTTCACAAAAATTGTTTTTAGGTTTAGGTGCCACCTTATGCATGCATGCAATTTTATAAAATATTTTTCAAAGGCTTTTAACACAACAATTTTATTTTAAAAACATTTTTAAAAACATCATCTCTCTTCTACTAAATGTCATAAAGCTGGAGGGATAGGATCTTACATTTGAGTCCTATCAAAACCAGATAAACAATTAGGTCTTCAACTTCATTGTTGCTTCATCTGCAAGCCATTGCACTTTAGTCCCTGCTCTTTGATTTAATCACTGTACCTTCATTTTTTCCTGTACTTTCATTCAACTGCAACCATTAGTAAACAAGATGTAATTTGTTATCATTCAAAACAAAGAGTGTTTGTCCTTGGTTCAACAAACTCCCCCTTTTTGATGATAACAAATTACATTATGCGTAGGGGGTTTGATAGTAATGGAACTTTTTCAAAAAGCTCCCCCTCAGCATATGCATAATAAAATAGACAGTATATCAGCAGGATAGCAGCAATTATTTTCTCCCCTCACATATACCATGCATAATATTCTCTCCCCCTTTGTTTTCATCAAAAAGGTGGGGGGTGAGTACATACAACATAAGCACTGTATAAACTTGCATAATAAATAAGCAGCATTGCATAGCATATGAAAAAAAAACAGTAGTTCATGCTATGCTCCCCCTTACTTGGTTATCCCCCTTAATAATTTTAGAATGCAAAGCTTAGCAAAAAGAGGGTGGACTATCACAGTTTAAAAAAAGATATTTATAGAAAATAGGATACCCAAGATAATATGCCATACTTGGTTCAACAATATAGGTATCATATTTAAAAAATATGTTGCATCAAAGATCCATTACAATAGAGAGAACAAAAAAACTTTGATGCACACAAAAAAAATTTATTTCACACAAGTGATAAATTATTCTTAAAGTGAAAAGAACTTTTCCAATCTAACCTTCACCGGTGATTCTTCCTCTATTGTTGATATTACTGGTCACATGACTGCTGTTTGAGTATTAAGAATCTTTTTGCGTCTCCAGTCATGAACTTTGAGTCTCTGCTATCAAGGTATTGATCTGTCCCCCATACCTTGTAGCATACCTGCACTAAGATCAAGTAGAAAATTTTGGTACCCAATTCTCTTTGGGTCCTTTGGGGTTAGTCATCAAGGGGTTTGCTTTCACAATCCACCTTGGTTTCTTCCAAACAGGTACAAGAGTTCCAAGCTCACATATTTTACGGATGGGGCAAGAAGAAGAGCTATGGTTCCCTTTTTGACAATATGTGCATTTAAAGATAGTAGGTTTATGATTAGAGGTAGAAGCTACAAAGGTGATATTTTTGTTTGAGCTGGAGGTGGTGGAATTTCCTTGGTACCCAATACCTCTCCTATCAACATATTGATGTTGAGAGTGAAGCAACTGAGTCAAGGTCTTTTCACCAACCTCAAACTTTTTCAAAGATTCTTTCAAAAATTCATTTTCAACCTTGACTTTTTCAAAATTTTGTTTTAGTTCTCGAAATTCAAGGTTGACTGATTTGTGTAGTTCATTCTTTAATCTATCTACTTCATTTTCAAGAGTCTCAATTTGAGTGAGCATGCTTTTGTTACTCTTTGCCAATTTCTGAGATTTTAACAAAAGAGTTTCATGTTCAAAGTAAAGAGCTTCAAAAGCCTCACTCAAATCTTGACTACTACAACCATCATCAAGTAAATCATCATGTATAGAAGAATCAGAAAGACTAGAAGAGTTAAGGCTTACCTTAGATGAGTCATTTGCCATATGACAAACACCATTTGCAATTTGCTCTTCTTCGTCTGTGTCACTATCAGAGCCAAGACAATCCCATATAGTAGCCTTAGGTGTTTCACATGCCGTGAGACAAATGGCATTTGCAACCTCCTCTTCTTCACTGTCAGTATAGTTGTTCCATGTAGCCTTCTTAGCTTTCTTGGATATCTTTGAGTTATTTCTCTTTTCAAGTTTGTTGAATCTCATGAATTCTTCAAATAATTCAGCCATGTCTTCATCATCAGATTCTTCATCAGACTCAACATCTTTCCTTGCTACCTTAGAAGTTTTAGCAGCAAGAGCAAGAGATTTTCTTTCTTTTACCATTTCTGCTTCTTGATCTTTGTTAGCAGCCAATACAACCTCAAAGGCTAGAAGTGACCCAATAAGGTCTTCTTGGGGTAGAGTGCCAATATCTTTGGCTTCAGTGATTGCACAAGTTTTTGGAAAGAACTCACCAGTCAGAGATGCAAGAATCTTCCCATTTATATCTTTTGTAGAATACCTTTTTCCCAGTGCCCTTAAGTTGTTTATAATCAGATTCAGTCTCTGGTGCATAGCTGCGACAGACTCACCTTCTTTCATTTTGAAGGCTTCATATTCAGAAGTGAGGATTCTGATTTTAGTATCCTTTACTTGGCTCGTACCTACATGAGTAGCTTGCAAGCAGTCCCAGATTTCCTTTGCTGTTTGACATCCTTTGACTCTACCATATTCTTCTTCACATAAGGATAAGTGAAGAATATTCATTGCTCTGGCATTTTGAGATATTTTGTCAAGCTCAGATTTTCTCAACTCGCTCAGATCGATTGTGTAGATGTCTTCAATTGGAACTTCCTCTGCTTTGCCATTAGCTTGAGTTTTGATTTTCATCGGAATCAGAGGTCCATCAGCAATGATCCTCCACAGAGTGAAACCTATAGCCTGCACATGACATTTCATTCGACTACTCCAATAGTCATAGTTAGTCCCATCAAACAGGGGTGGCCTATAAGAAGACATCCCCTCTTTCATAAAAGAACCCATAATCACAGATAGATAAATAAAATTTAAATTGCGAGATGTTAAGCTCTATATGCAATTTCTAGCTCTGATACCACTTGTTAGACTTAGAGTATAACCTTAGAGGGGGGGGGGGTGAATAAGGTTATGAGTAAATATGAATTCTTTTCGCTTTTCAAAAACTTATGAAATGCTTTGTTTTAAATCAAATGCGGAAACTTAGATTTAAACTTTAAATGGTGCAAGCAGGCAGATTTAGGCACAAAGAGATATTATACTATTTTCAATATACACAATAAGATTATTTATAAGAAGTGTAGTGATATTGAATATAGTAGAAAGTAAATCAATTTGAGTGATATGGAAGATGATAGACAGATCAGTAATATAACGAGTATAACTATAACCAGATTAACAGATTCAGATCAGAGTAGTGATATTATAAACAGATATAAACAGTAAATAAAGTAAAGAGAGAGGGATAGAGATACACCAGGAATTTTACGAGGTTCGGGATAAAAGCCCTACGTCCTCGGCCTCCGGCTTTGCTCCCCCTTAATACTCAAACAGTAGTTCATGCTATGCTCCCCCTTACTTGGTTATCCCCCTTAATAATTTTAGAATGCAAAGCTTAGCAAAAAGAGGGTGGAATATAGTAGAAAGTAAATCAATTTGAGTGATATGGAAGATGATAGACAGATCAGTAATATAACGAGTATAACTATAACCAGATTAACAGATTCAGATCAGAGTAGTGATATTATAAACAGATATAAACAGTAAATAAAGTAAAGAGAGAGGGATAGAGATACACCAGGAATTTTACGAGGTTCGGGATAAAAGCCCTACGTCCTCGGCCTCCGGCTTTGCAACCTTTGGACTTGCTGAAAACCACTATATGAAGAACCAATGTTTTACAAACAATCAACTTCAAATAGCAAATCTCAATTCCCCTGAATTGAGAACCCGAGCTCCCCGCTAAGGATTTCCACCGCTTCAATCTCCTGATTGAACGACCCAAGAGCACCTCCCAGGATTTCAATACCACTTCAATCTTCACCGATTGAACGACCCAAGATTACCTCCCAGGATTTCAAACCAACTCAATCTCCTGATTGAGAGACCCAAGTACAAAGCCCAGGATTTCAAAACACCAGCTCAACCACTTGATTGAGAGACCCAAGTACAAAGCCCAGGATTTCAAAATGACCACTTAGAAAAAGAATACAATATGAGATCTACGAACCAATCACTTCAGCAGTATAGTAACAATATAGTAGAGTGAGAGATGATTGGTTTTTGATAATGAAGAACTTTGAGATATAGATCTGAAAATGAAAGCTCTTATTTTATTTTTCTCTTTTCTTTTTGATCTGAAAATACGTAGCAGAGAAGTGGAAAGTGGTGTATGGATTTGTGAATCCAGGCTTCCTATTTATAGGGAATGAAAAAGATAACCGTTGAAATGAAAACCACAATGTTGAAATCGATTTTCTGATGAAGTTAAAAAGTAGGAGAATCGATTCTTTGCATTTAGACAACTTAGGAATCGATTCATTTGTCTTTGGAAAATTGAAGGAATCGATTCTTAGGACCTCCTGAGTAGGCAAGAATCGATTTTAATTTTGGTTTAAAAAAGGAGGAATCGATTCTTTAGTTTTGCCAAAATCGATTATGATCTTTTAAATAAGGAAGGCAATGGGTATGAAATCGATTTAATGCTTAAGCCATTGAATATTTAAAATCGATTTCATGCTTGAGAAAGGGAAGTTGGAAATCGATTCATTGCTCTAAATACATAAGGAGAAATCGATTTCATGCTATGAAACATTGTGTGTCAAAATCGATTTCATGCTTTGCTCATTGTGTATTGAAATCGATTTATTTCTTCAACAATAGTTTAGCAAATCGATTTCAAGCTTCATAATAACTTAGGAAATCGATTTCAAGCTTTTCACAAAAATTGTTTTTAGGTTTAGGTGCCACCTTATGCATGCATGCAATTTTATAAAATATTTTTCAAAGGCTTTTAACACAACAATTTTATTTTAAAAACATTTTTAAAAACATCATCTCTCTTCTACTAAATGTCATAAAGCTGGAGGGATAGGATCTTACATTTGAGTCCTATCAAAACCAGATAAACAATTAGGTCTTCAACTTCATTGTTGCTTCATCTGCAAGCCATTGCACTTTAGTCCCTGCTCTTTGATTTAATCACTGTACCTTCATTTTTTCCTGTACTTTCATTCAACTGCAACCATTAGTAAACAAGATGTAATTTGTTATCATTCAAAACAAAGAGTGTTTGTCCTTGGTTCAACATTAGCGTCCGTTTCTGGTCTTTTAGCGTGGGCTTTTGGCCTACGCTAAAAGCAGTTTTTCTACTAGTGATAGGCAACTCCCCTAAACACTTGACATTAAAGAACTAGGCCCCAAACAAACTTAATATACACAGCAACCTCCATGTTTGAACAAACAAAGTATATTTAATTTTTGTTACCTAGCTGTTGAGCCAAGGAATGAATGTATTCTGAACTGGACCCAAACCTAAGGCATCTCCTATTTGTATATGTAGGCTTCCTTCCCTGCTTACTAGATTCTTCCTTTTTATATGTGTCCAGTACTGTACTTACCAGCTTTATGATAAGATCGAAGTAGTTAGTAGGTGTTTTATCCTTGATAATGTGACGATCTTAAAGTGACGGCCTTGTTCGATTTTGGGATAGTGGTCTTTGTTTGATCTTGAGATGGTGGTCTTTGTTCGATCTTGAGATGGTGGTCTTTGTTCGATCTTGACGTGGCGGTGTTGTACCTGCAATAACACTCCGAAGCTCAAGTCAGTGTTTGAGTAAATCTGTGGTGGTTGGAGAAAAATTACTTACATTTATGAGTATTGAAGGTGGTATTTATAGAGTTTGTGTGATGTATGTTTTGACGATCTTGAGCCGTCAGATCTCACCGAGTTATCTGAGTCGTTGGTCGATTGAGCTAGATTTTCTGGCTATGGGCCGGTTTGTTATTGGGCCTTGCAGGGGGGTGTAAATATTGCTGAGGTCTTTTACTTATTACCATAACAATATGGCTTACAGAGGTGTTTAATTACAGCTGTTACACTTATTTTACTTTTACCACTAACAATGGGTGGCAATTTCTACCCGCAAGTGGAAATCCCCGCGAGGATTGCCCCATTTGGGGCTATGTGGGCGGGGAATTTTTCCCCGTGGGGACGGGGATGAGAGAGAAAATCCCCCCGCAGTCAATTCGGAGATGGGGATGGGGATCATATCTCCCGGTAATGACTTATGATACTAAGGAATTCCTTAGTAACAATTACTAAATTTTTCGGTGTCCATTATACAACAATCCAATGGTTAGTACATACTAACCACAATTTAGTGTTTGTGTGGTGAGTGAGCAGGTAAACGGAAACACTGGTTAGTACATACTAACCACAATTTAGTGTTGGTGTGGTCACCGAATTTTTTCATTGATGGGGAAATGACTATTAATTCCTTAGTACTCTAAGTTAGACTCGTATCTCCCGCCCAACGGAGACCCCGCCCCGAATATATTATATAAATATTTTTATTATAGATATATATTATATTCTAAGTAATAGAATTTTTAGTCTTTTTATGTGTTTTAAATAAAAATATTAATACAATATTAAATTATGCTTATTTTTATATTTTTATTCTTAACTTTGTATATTTTAAATATTAAAATATCAAAGTAAGACTATATTTTATATTTAATGTTAAACTTTTGTAGTTTAGTCTTACTTTTATACATTTTTTTAGTTTTATTATATTTTAATTTTAACTTTTGCCAACTTTGAATAAATTTTAGGGGTCCCCGCGGGGACCGTGGGGATCCGTGGGTACAAAGATGGGGAAGGAAAACTCCTCGAAGCGGGGAAAGGGGATTGGGATGGGGGACAATAGGGGAGGCGAGACGGAGAGAGGGGATGTACTCCCTGGTCCCGCCTTACCCCATTGCCATCCCGCCACTAACCACTGTCCTAACCTTTTTCTATATACCACCAGTTTACTATGTGAATAGGAAATAAGATCTTTCCTTAACTTCTTTTTAGCTCTCCAAACCTTAGCCGTCTCCCAATTTTCTCTCTACTCTTTTCTTCTTTTTTGTTCACCTAACAGAAGGGGTGGTTTTAGGTCAGTTTTTCTCCTAGAATCACCCCTCTATACTGTTTGTTTCCCGTCTTATTATTTAAATAAGTGGTTACCACATAAATCTACCTTTTTATTCAGTTTTTTATTCGTCGTCTGAGTGCGACGTTATTATTGTTCGTCGTCTTGGTGGGCGTGTTTGATTTCTTGTCTTGTTGCGGTGTTCGTTTGGTTCAGATCGACAGATCAATTTTGATCAATTTCAGATTCAACCAATGACTAGGGCCTCAAAGTTACAGATCCGGAAGCACTGGTACTCTAGTGACTTTTATTTTGTCAGACATTTTGTCGTTTTATGTTATTAACTTGGGTGCTGTGAGTTTATTCACAGATTCATCCTTTGTGTTTTTAGCAGTACTGAATTTGTATTATAATCGATGTAATCTCTCTATTTGAAAGAATATATTTTTTAGGGAAAAAAAGAAATAAGATCTTTTTTTTTTTTTTGGTACAATTAAAGCTTTTATTCAAGATGACAAAATTTTATATTTTTTTTAATTCAAGAGGCTAACACAATGGTCACATGTAGGATAAATCGGGATTGGAAGTGCCGCATACTGGGTTCAAACTCGGGAGCAAGTAAAAGATGTCTCTAGCTCAAACCCACTGAACTACACCACTAGGACTAGGGTGGTACATAACCATTGGTGAAGAATAGAAAGTACTAGAGTGGTACATAACCATGTCTAAAACAAACAAAAAATCTTGAACGATAAACGTATTTTAAACAAAAATATAATATCGTATTTAACAAATCCTACAGCTGTTGTTGAAATGTTTATGTATGTTCGGTACTGTATCTCCAGCTATGTATCCGGTCTTGGATAAATAGTCCGGTCCGAGATAGTTGGTACGTTTGTCCTTGGTCGTCCGAGTTGATGCTCCAGTCCGAGGTGGGGTGGTACCTGCAATGACACTCCGACGCTCAAGTCAGTGAGTGAGTCAATTACAAGTGAGAGTATGTGAGAGATGAGTACCATTAATGTGACCAATCAATGCTTATTTATAGGTATCTGGAGTGGAGGAGGGCTGTTGGATCTAGGTCTGCAATCTCCACCGTTGGATGAATTGGGTCCTTTGGTATTGGGCCCTTTTGGTGGATTGGACATCGAGGCCCAATCTATAACAGTAGCCCCCAAGTCGGGTCGCCTTAAGGCGAGCTAGACTTGTCGTTTAGAGATCGCGTCGGGCCCAAACTCGGGTGAGATACTTCACGGTATACCGGGACGATCTGAGGGACTCAGGTCGCGTCGAGTGACTCGAGGCTGTCCGCTTTTGAGGGATTCCGGTCACGGCGGGGTCAAGAGACCGGGGCAAGCCGAGGGAAACGAAGCGGTCCGGTCGTACCTGCGCCTTGATTTCTGTGCCAGCTGGCAACGTCATTGATGGGACGCGTCGTTCGAGGATGATTAGGGTAATGATGGCGCATGGAACGACGCGCCTGCCTAGGGGCTAGCTTTGGAACGACGCGCCTAGGCGTTTGGAACGACGCGCCTGCCCAGGCCCATCTGTGGCCTTCATGCTCCCTATAAATAGAAAGGGGGATCCCCCTTATTTTGGACTGTTTTTCTGCGAATTGCTCTGCTTCCGGTCTTAAAATCGATCCGGAGCTTATTTCGTCTTTCAGAGTTGTGCTGAGTCTCGGTGAGACCTTTGCTGTTTGCGACCTGCTTCAAGTGTTCGACGAGCTTCGTTTTTCACAAGGTTAGTTTTCCTCTTTTTCTTTATGGCTTCCGGCTTTAGATCACGACCGGGTTCTCTCCGGACCCGTATTTATAGATACAGAGTGGGGGTCGTCAGGTCGGGTCTAGAGTCGATTTCTCGCCTCGGATTGCTGAGCTGGAAAAAGAGCTTCAGGAGGCGCTTGCCAAAGCCGAGGCCGTGGAGAACGAGATGGTGGAGGTGGCCCAGATGGCTGTGGAGGTGGCTAGGGAGAGTTTTGACAAAGCGCTTGCTCAAGTCACTGTTATGCATCCCTCTCTACCTTTGGACCGGAGGGTTATTCGTTTGGAGCATACCGTAGAAAGCGGGCGTGTTGTTAAGCCCTACCCTGACTCTGAAGCGTTTGACGTCATTTACCCTCCCCCTTCCTTGCCGTGACCGTCGTTGATGGGGAGGCTCTGGGTTAGTTGCTTTTTGGGTTCCAGGTGGAACCGGTGGGGGAGTAAAGCCTCGGGTTCCGGGCGGAACCCGAATTTGTAATATGTCACCACCTTTTTGAACTAGAGGACCCGGCCGTATCCGGGATAATTTGTAATAGAAATGTATTTTAATGTGTCTCCGGTTTCATTTACCTCGGTTTTAGTCTTTATACTGTTGTTTTACATTCGTGCACTTGCGTTTGATTCGCTCAAGTGGTAAACGTCGCCTTAAGGACAGTTTACCGGGACTCGGCCCAGATCGAACTCGTCCCTTAGGGTTGTGGCAACCTCGGCCAAATAGTTGTAACAATGATCGCCTTCAGGGCAGTTTACCGGGACTCGGCCCAGATCGAACTCACCCCTTAAGGTATTTGATCTGGCCAGGGGCAGTTGGGAATGGTCCCAAGAGATCTATTCCCCACCAAGCAAATGGCCACGGCGAGCTTAAGCTGGTGAGCTCTGTAGGGGGCGCTATGTGGACCTTGGCGTGGATCTGACACTTACTGCACCTCTTTACATAATTTCTTGCATCGGTCTCCATGGTTGGCCAGAAATATCCCGCTCTTAATGCCTTTCGAGCCAGGGATCGACCTCTAAGGTGTTGCCCGCAGATTCCCTCGTGGATCTCGGCCAAGACGTAGTCCGCCTCTCCTCCTTCAATGCACTTCAACAGCGGTGCAGACAAGCTTCTTCTGTAGAGGTTTCCATTGATTATGGAAAAAGAGGAGGCCTTCCTCCGGAGGATCTTGGCTTCGCTCGGGTCCGGAGGCTCGTTCCCCGTTCTGATATAGTCTATTAATGGCGCGATCCAACCCTGGCTTTCTTCCCCTACATTAACAGAAAAATTTGCTTCCGGGTTCAGGATTACGCTCGGCCTGTTCAGTGTTTCCTGGATTATCGACCGGTGGTTCCCCGGAATTTTGGTGCTGGCAAGCTTGGAAAGTATGTCTGCCCTGATATTTTCCGATCTTGGAACGTGTTTCACTTCCGTGAATGTAAAAAGGGAGAGCAACTCCTGCACTCGGGTTAGGTACCTTTGCAAGATCGGATCTTTAGCTTCGTACTGTTTCCCGATTTGGGATACCACCAATAACGAGTCGGTATTTAGGGAAAGCCGGGAGACCTTGAGGTCGATCGCAAGCCGGAGTCCAGCTATGCACGCCTCATATTCCGCCTGGTTGTTTGAGGTAGGGAAACCGAATGTGAGTGATACTTCGATTACGACGCCTGTCGGGCTTTCGAGCATTAACCCTGCACCACTTCCTTTTGGATTTGAGGACCCGTCCACGTGGAGTGTCCACAACCCGTCCTCCGGGTCGGCGGGTGCCATCTCCGTAATAAAGTCGGCAAGTATCTGAGCTTTCATGGCCGGTCTTGTTTCGTATTTGATTCCGAACTCGGAGAGTTCTACTGCCCATTTGATCATTCGTCCTGCTAAGTCGGGTCGGTGCAGGATCTGCCGAATTGGATAATTAGTCCGCACCACGATTTGATGGGCGACAAAGTAAGGTCGGAGGCGGCGTGCCGAGATGAGTAGAGCAAAGGCGATTTTCTCTATTTTCTGATATCTCACTTCTGGTCCATGCAAAGCTTTACTTACGAAGTATACCGGGTTTTGACCAGTTCCGGTCTCCCTGATAAGCACGGCTCCGATGGCCACCTCCGAGATGGCCAGATACAAAAATAGATCTTCCCCTGGGCTCGGCCGACTTAGTATGGGCGGTTCGGATAGGACCTTTTTGAGCCGGGAGAGTGCCTCGTCCCGCTCTGGGGTCCATTCGAAAGTTGCTTCTTTCTTAAGCAGTTTGAACAATGGGAGCGACTTGAAGGCGGCATTGGAAATGAAGCGTGATAATGCAGCTATCATACCGTTGAGTTTTTGGAGCTCTTTCTTAGTGGACGAGGTCCGCTTTTCTGTTACCGCTCGGCATTTATCCGGGTTGGCTTCAATGCCCCTCTCCGTGAGATAGAAGCCCAGGAATTTTCCAGCCCGGACCCCGAAAGTGCATTTTTCCGGGTTTAGCCTCATATTATTTCTTCGGATTTCAGTAAAAATCTCTTCCAGGTCGGATACGTGGAGGTCTTCCCTTTCGCTTTTTGCAATCATATCGTCGAGGTAGACTTCCACGTTACGGCCGATCTGATCTCGGAATACCTTGTTCATCATCCTTTGATAAGTGGCTCCCGCATTTTTTAAACCGAATGGCATGACCCGGTAGCAGAAATTACCGCGGTCAGTCATAAAGGCCGTCTTCTCTTGGTCGGGGGGAACATCGGAATTTGATTGTATCCGGAATAAGCATCCATGAACGATAGTAAACGAAAACCTGAAGCATTATCGACGAGCCGATCAATGCTAGGAACAGGGAAGGCGTCCTTAGGACAGGCCTTATTAAGGTCGGTATAGTCAACGCACATTCGCCACTTTCCATTTCTTTTCTTAACAAGTACAGGGTTTGAGAGCCAAGTTGTATACTTGACCTCTTTTACAAAATCAGCTTTAATTAAATCTTCTACGACCTTGGCCGTAGCAGCTGCCTTTTCCTGACTTTGAGCTCTTTTGCGTTGGGCGACCCATTTTGCCCCGGGGTTAACCGCTAGCTGATGACAGGCGACCTCGGGGGGAATCCCGGGCATGTCTTTTGCTGACCACGCGAAGAGATCGGCGTGAGATTTTAGGCAGAGGGTGAAGTCTTCCTCTGAGATCTGCAGCTTTCTCACCAGGTCGATGAAGATGATATCAGCGGAGCTCCCCTGGTCGACCAGAATCCTTCTTATCTCATGGTTTGCCATGACCGCCTTGATTATGAGGGGTATGTGCTTATTTGGCTTGCCATCCAATAAGTCTCGGTCGCTGAATGACAAGGGTTGGCGCTCCGGGCCTGAGCTGATCGCAGAGGTGGAAGCGGCGCACATGACTTCCTTCCATTTTCTTTTCATTGTTTTGCCCGATGCCTCGTCGGGGTAGCCCCCAGATATCATCATCATCACAGGTTGGCCATTTGATTTTCGAAAGTCGTGCTCGTCCTCTGAGCTCTCTTCTCGTTTTTGTGGGGCTTTACCCTTTCGTTTCGGATCGGCTTCTTCTTCCTTAACCTCGGCCTCGTGCCTAGGTGCTTTAGCCACGTACTGGCTCAATTTCCCTTTCTTAATCAGGTCCTCGATGTCATCCTTCAAGGCATTGCATCGATTGGTGTCGTGCCCTTTGCTCCGGTGATACCGGCAGTACTTGTTGGATCTCTGTCCCGGCCTGTGCGGGAGCGGATCAGGGAACTTGACTTCTTTGAACTCAACGTTCATACATTCCGCCAGAATCCTGGCCCTTGTTTCATTTAGGTCGGAATATTGCTGGTGTCGGTTCCGAGGTCGGAGCCTACTGTCGTTTCGGGTCTCCCTTTCATAACGGGCCTCTGCTACCTGACGCACTGGAGCCTCTTTTTCATACCGAGGCTTGCTCGTTCCGGAGTCGGCATCTGACTTTCTTGCAACAGCGCCTTCTTCATGGTCAATGTATTTCTGAGATCGCTGGAGGAACTCGGCAAGCGATTCAGTTTGGTTGATACCGACATCAATCTGAAATAGACTTCCTTCCCGAAGGTCGGCTTCCATGACGAATAGTCGAAATGAATCGTCTAAGTTCCGGACCTGAGCCGCTTCCTTGTTGAATCTTTCAATGTAGTCTCGGAGAGACTCGTTCTCTCCTTGCCGGATGGCTTGTAAGACTTTCCGAGACTTAGGCTTCATTTTGGAGTGGACGAACTGGGCCGAGAACAGCTTTGCAAGCTGGTCCCAAGACAATATTGAGTTCGGCTTGAGGGCTCTGAACCAGTCCAGAGCCAATTTCTCAAGGGTGAGAGGGAAGATTCGGCATTTGATCTCCTTTGGGACATTCCGGTATTGCATCATCGTGTCGAAGTAATCTAGGTGTCGGTCGGGATCGCCCGTCCCGTCATGCATCTTTAAACCCTCCGGGGGCTTCTCTAAGTGCTTGGGTACCGGAAAATAGTCGATTTCCGCTGTGAAGGGTCCCTTCCGCGTCGTGAACCTTTCCCTCGGAGGAGGCCTTCTGATAGGGTGTCGGACAGGGGATCCGGGAGACCGGGGGCGCCGACGTTCATGCCTCGGGGGACTTCCCCGGCTTATAAAACGTCGTCTTGGGGACGAAGATGCCAATGATGAGCTTTGGTGAGTTGAGTCCCCGGGGTAATAAGTCTCGTCATAAGTCTCGGTTGGGGGAGTTCCAGATTCTCGCCTCCCTCTTCGGCGTGGTGGCGAACGATGGTGGTGCCTCCTCCAAGCAGGGGATCAGTGACGTCTTTTACTGGAGGTCCTTCTGCTAGGAGAGTAAGTTTGAGGGGAAGTACGATCCGGGATATCTCTGGCCCGGACTTCGGCCATCTCGGCCTCCAGCTGGGAGTAACGCTGACTCCTTTGATCAGCCTCGGCCTGCCTTGTCAGCACTTGGATGAGCTGTTGGACAGCATCGATCGGTACCGGGACAGTCGGGGCTGGAGGTGGAAACTGGTTTCTAGCGGAGCTTATAGGGACCATCGCCCTGGATGAATTCCGGCCATGGGCCGAGCTGCGAGGGAGAGTAACCGCTACCCCCTCCGGGGTTTCCTGTTGCTGGTCGGGTCTCACCACGACGCTGGATACGTTTCTCCGTCGTAATTCCGGAGCCATTGCTGATCAAGGAGGTTGGGGGAAAGACTAGAGTATAAGGGTCTCCGAGATGGCCAGATACAAAAATAGATCTCCCACTGTGATCGCCAATGTTCGGTACCGTATCTCCAGCTATGTATCCGGTCTTGGATAAATAGTCCGGTCCGAGATAGTTGGTACGTTTGTCCTTGGTCGTCCGAGTTGATGCTTCGGTCCGAGGTGGGGTGGTACCTGCAATGACACTCCGACGCTCAAGTCAGTGAGTGAGTCAATTACAAGTGAGAGTATGTGAGAGATGAGTACCATTAATGTGAGCAATCAATGCTTATTTATAGGTATCTGGAGTGGAGGAGGGCTGTTGGATCTAGGTCTGCAATCTCCACCGTTGGATGAATTGAGTCCTTTGGTATTGGGCCCTTTTGGTGGATTGGCCATCGAGGCCCAATCCATAACAATGTAGTTCCAAAATTCCACAGAAAGGCGAAAGCGAGTGAATGATTTATTTAGTTCAATATTTTTTAATGATGGTGTGGAGTGGTAGATGGGGTTACCTACTATTGTGAGAGACAGGACCACGTTAATCTCAAACTCAATCCAGTACAGACTAAATTAGGCAAACTTTTAGATTTCCAATCTGGCAATCTGGCAACCATATATTGTTAGTTATTATAGATGGAAAATTCATTAATAATATTAATTAATATATAAGACAAAAGGAACCTCTTTCACTTGGATGCCTAAGCCGGATGAGGATTCTCTCCAATTACCGACCGTTTCGGTAGGAGACCGAAAGTTTCACCAAATAAAATAATTATATTTTATAAATAATAATATTTTATTAAATGAGTCTTTCTCAACATTTGAGTAACCGACAAGATACGGGAATACGATACGGGATACGACACGATATGGATACTGAGATACGAGAAAATTCTGAAAATCAAGATACGACACCGCTGGGATACTTTAATAAAAAATTAAATTAATATTTAAATATATGAAAACATAACAGAAAAAATAAAATAGAATAGAAACACAAATAAAAAAACAAAGATGAAAAACAGAAATATTGCATTTTTTAGATATGAAAAAAACTGCGCAAATAGATAAAAAAAAATCACACAAAATATATGAATAAAAGGAAGAGGACAACCGACACACCTATGTATGAGTAACTAGTCATAAAAAGTAAGGGTGGACAAGTAACTGAGACCACCCGAAATCGTATAATCTGAATAGTCAGTGACGAAAATAGATGATTTTTTATAGACTAAGATATTCATATTAATACGTAGTTGTTCAATAAAACATAAGCATATCATTAGTAAATATATGATCGTCACATTGTAGAAATAAATACTTGTGATCATATCAAGTAGAGATAGTTACGTATATTTATCCCACCCATATCACAATGTATTATTTCTTCTATTATTATGTTACAAAAAAATATATAATTTTGTCTTTTAGTTATTGAAGCATTAAAGTGTATCATATATATATATATATATATATATATATATATATATATATATATATATATATATATATATATATATATATATAAAAGTGACAATCATGTGCTTAGTTGGTAAGAGGTACGTATCGAAAATGTATCTGAGAAGTATCCTTAGTTGGTAACAAGTATCAAATATGTATCTGAAAAGTATCGAGCCAAATATTTTTTAAAAAGAATTTAAAAATTATTGGATACTCTTTGGGTACGTATCGGGAAGTATAGAGTGTGTGTCGGTATCGGATACGTATCCGACACGAGTACTGTTGGACTATATGATAACCTTAGAGGGAGGCGAATAAGGTTATATGCTAAAAATGAAATCTTTTGTTTTTTATAAAGTTAACGATGCACGTTTAAATCGAATGCGGAAAATAGGATTTAAACTATATGCAATTCCTAAGCAAACTACAACTATGACAGAGCCAATTACAGTGATATTGAACGCTAACCACAATAATATCAAATGTAACGGTAAACAAAAATAAAGAAAAGCAAAGTAAAGATAAGGGAGATACACCGTGGTTTTTACGAGGTTCGGGATAAAAGCCCTACGTCCTCGACCTCCGGCTTTGCAACCTTTGGACTTGATAATAACCACTATATGAGAATAACTTCTTCAACGGCTTACAAGCAAACAACTTCCCTATAGCTACCACACCAATCTCAATTTTCCCAAAATTGAGAACCCAAGCTCCCCGCTAAGGATTTCGCTACAATCCAATCTCCCCGATTGAATTACCCAAGAGAATTTCCCAGGATTTCACAACAACCAATAATATATGAATACAACTGAAAATTAGGATCCAATCACTCAAGTAGTATAACAGTATTGTAGTTGAGAGAGATGAGAGATTTGGATTCAAGGATGAAGAACTTGAAGTAAGAATATGACAGTGAGAGTTCTGTTCTTTTCTTCTTTTTGATTTGTAAGTTGTGCGTTGTTGTACATCTCTCATGAAAAACTGTAAGTCCTATTTATAGGGTTTGTAAAAATATGACCGTTGGACTAAAATCTTACGTAAAATAGGTGAGTAGTAAATCGATTCCTTGCTTAAAATAATGTGTATGAAAATCGATTATTTACTCAAAATATGACCGTTGATGACTTCTAAAAAGAAATGAATCGATTACATGCTTAAATGCATAAAGATATAAATCGATTTTGAGCCTGAAAAACTTAGTACATGAATCGATTCTTTGCTTGATCAAAAAAGGATGTAAATCGATTTTTGGCTTTATGTGTATAGGAAGGAAATCGATTTGTTACCTTTATAAACAAAGTTGGAAATCGATTTTGGGCTTTAAGAAAATAATTGGAAATCGATTTTTCTCTTTAAGGAGAGACATAAATCGATTTTCCTCTTTTAAAAAGAGAGCCATGAATCGATTCTTAGCTTTAAAAAAAGTCAAGTTCACAAAAAAGGAATAAGGAAATCGATTTTCTTCTTTATGAAAGGACCTTAAAATCGATTTTCTTCTTAGCTTTGCAAGAAGCTCATAATTTTGTAGAAACCATTTTCTCATGCTACGTGACTAACCTATTTAACATGCATGCGTATATAAAAGATTTTTCCAAGCCTAGTTCAATTTTATTTTAACAAAACACTTCTATTTTAAAAGTTCATTTCTCAACTACAAAAGTCATAAAGCTAAAGTGATGGGATCTTACACATGTCCTATTGAAAGCAAAATAACACAAAGTCTTGAACGCTTGAGTAGCTTCTCCTCCGAGCCGGTACACTTTAAAATATCCTATGCTTTGATTCATGCCCTGTACTTTTGTTCAACTGTAACCATTAGTAGACAAATTATAATTTGTTATCATACAAAACAAAAAATATTTGACCTTGGTTCAACAAGTACATCTCCATTTTTGAAGTATCAATGCTTCATAGCTATACGATCTCATATTCGTATATAGTCTCGAGGCACACATTATTTTGTTGAGAAATCAATCTATTCATGTGTTCATTTGTCTAGAAGGCCCCTAAGAACCACTCCTATTTGTGCCTTATCACTTTTGCACTCAATCACTTTCCGTCCTTGTCACCATGTGTCACATGTTGACCAAATACAAATTTTAACTAATATAGGGCACGGAATTGTTTCATATATAAATTTCAAAAAGATTAGTGTGATTTTTATTAACGACATCTCATATTTTATTAGGGTAATGCTATATAGTATGGGGAAGTTTTTTACGAAACCAACGAAAAACGTACCTTTTATAAAGGAAATGACTGAATAACACAACATGATGGGGATGTGATGCAAAACACCGAACGCATCTTACAATTCGTCTCGTAAGAGCAAGATGGATTAAGGAATGAGACATGAGCTCGAAGTACTTCCACTCTCTCTTACGTTATAGAAGAAGAAGATATAATGTGGTGATTATTAGGGAGAACGGGAACCCAGTGGAGGATGTAGATGAAGTGAAGTTGTTCGTCAGCATCATTTTGAGAACTGTTTTGTGGAGCCAAATCTCAATCGCCCAACTCTTGATGGCCTACATTTCAATCAATTATTGCCATCTGAGTCGGATCCCCTAATTCAACCTTTCTCCGAAGAAGAGATAAGGATGAGAGTGTGGGATTGTTATGGAGATAAGAGCCCGGGCCCCGACAGATTCAATCTCAATTTCATTAAGCGTTGTTGGAGTTTGTTGAAGGAGAATGTTGTGGGTTTTTTTAATGAATTCTTTAAGTACGTCTATCTTCCAAAAGCAATCACAGTTTCTTTTATTGCATTGATCCCTAAGAATGACAATCCTCAAGGTTTGAGTGAATTCAGGCCTATTTGTTTGATAGGGAGTTTATACAAAATTTTGGCCAAAGTGTTGGCAAATCGATTGAAGAAGGTAATGCCCAAAATTATTTCCAATCACCAATCTGCTTTCATTGGGGGAAGACAAATTTTAGATGGGGTCGCGATTGTCAATGAAGTGGTGGATTATGCTAAGCGGGGTAAGGAAGAATGTTTGATGTTCAAAGTAGATTTTGAGAAAGCTTACGTCTCTATTTCTTGTGTGTGCACTAGTTCCATGTCAGTTCTTGTAAATGGTAGCCCAACGCAAGACTTCAATGCTTGTAGGGGTTTGCGATAAGGGGATCCTTTGTCACCGTTTTTATTTCACATTGTCGCTGAAGGTTTGGCATGTTTAATGCGAATGGCGATTGAGACTGGTTTATATCATGACTTCTTCATTAGCCAAGACATCTGTTTTTCTATTTTGCAATTTGCGGATGACACGATGTTGTTGGGCAATGCCACTTGGGAAAATGTTTGGTGTATAAAGTCGTTGTTGAGAGCCTTCGAGCTTGTGTCCGGCTTGAAAGGAAATTTCCACAAGAGCAAGTTGATTGGTATTAACGTCCCGGATGGGTTTATCGATAGGGCTAGCGTCTTCCTCTTTTGTAGAACGGAAGCAATACCGTTCAAGTTCTTGGGAATCCCAATAGGCGCTAATCCAAGGCGTGAAGCTACTTGGAGTTCGATTTTAGGGGGTATGCGTAAGAGATTGGCTTCTTGGAAGGGTCGTCTTCTATCCATCAGTGGCCGGGTAACCCTCATCAACTCCGTCTTGAATAATATTCCTCTTTGCATGTTTTCCTTTTACAAAGCTCCGAAAGTGGTTATAAAGAAGATGGTTAAAATTCAGCGGGACTTCCTTTGGGGCATTAAAGAGGGTGATAATGGAATGTATTGGGTGGCTTGGGATAGAGTGTGCAAGCCAAAAAATGAGGGTGGCCTCGGTATTAAAAATCTTGAACTATTTAACATAGCTCTGTTAACCAAGTGGAAATGGAGGGCATTGACGGATTGTGATGCGAGCTGGAGTGGGTTGTTGCATTATAGATATGGGGACTTTGCTTCTTGTTTCATTCACGGCTCGCTGGAAGGAATTTCTCGCCGGAATGTTGGTTCGATTTGGTGGAGAGATTTGATTGGCTTGGATGTTAATTTAGAGGAGTAGAGGAGGTTTGCTTGATGGGAAAAAAGAGGTTTGGGTGATGGAGCATCGATCCTTTTTTGGAAGGACCAATTGGCTAGGCAATGAGCCTTTGTTCAAGGTGTTTCCGTTGTTATTTGCTGGAGTTGTTCAGCAACAACTTACTGTTGCTGAATTCGGTAATTAGACTGAAGAGGCGTGGCAATGGCTCAATCCATGGAATCAATATCAAGTTCGAGTTTGCAAATCTGAAGGGATGATTTTGGACAGTATATTGCAAGCAATCCAGCCAACTAGAAGGAAGCAAGATAGTTGGGTGTGGCCACACGATAATTCAAAGTGTTTTACAGTGAAGTCTTTTTATCAAAAGCTGATCTGCACAGATGCTTCTTCCAATGATTCGGCCCCGCAACATTTTTTGGGAGAATTGTGGAAATCAATTGTTCTGTCGAAGGTTGTGGTTTTTGGCTGGCGCTTGTTGCTCAACTCTTTGCCTGTGCGTGACGCTCTTTTGCGCATGAATGTTCTTCACTCTGAGCAGGAGGCGTCTTGCTCTCTTTGCAGCAACAACTCAGAATCAGTCAACCATTTGTTTTTTTCTTGCAGGTTCGCGCAAGCTGTTTGGAAGCAGATGGGGAATTTGCTCGGATTTTATTTTGATTTGTCTTCGGATATTGTTGATCTCTTTCTAGCTTGTGGTCGTTTATGCAATGGTAAAAAGGCAAAGCGAACGAAGCATATGTTTTGGCTAACAACTTGCTGGAGTATTTGGCTTGCAAGGAATAACGCTATCTTTAAGAATGAGGAACCAAGTGTCGAAGTTGTAATAACCCGCATCAAAAGCTTAACTTGGAGTTGGTGTGTTTATCATTTGAATTGTTGCTCATCTTTTTAAATTTCAATGTGGTGGTCTAATCCACCACAATGTCTGAACAATATGTAATCTAGTCGGGGGAGAAACAGTGAGTTAGGTTGCTTGTCATCACTGTAGTGCAGATTGTACGAGGTACTATTTTTCCTCCCTGAGTCTTTTTCCCAATGGGTTTTGGCTCAGAGAGGTTTTGAGGAGGCCCTCCACCTTTTTCTTTTTCCCCATTGTAAGGGTTGGGCACCCCTTGTGCTCCCTTTCAATGAAATTATTGGTTATCAAAAAAAATTAACTTTACTCATTTTATTATTATTATTATTGTTATTATTATTATTATTATTTAAATTTAGTTACTCTCATTATTTTTTATTGATATGGACAATTATATATTGTGAATAATTCCACTAAAAAAAGATCGCGCCTAAAGACACTAAGGACTCCGAGTGGGGCTAAAATTCTAGTAAAATACATAAGTAAATGATGTGTGATCACTAAAAGTATGAGTTTAAATTTCACAACACTCTACTTTCCACTCCTATCTCACAATGCGACCGTTTGTTTAAAAAAAACAAAAGAGAAGAGACATGTGGGCTTGATTTGCTAAAACTAAGGGACTGAAATGGACAACTCCATTTGTACCCTGTTTGATTTGGAAACTCTTCATGGTACTCGAGAAAAGTGGGAGTAAGTGACTAGACAAAAACTCAAATTCCTATTTCTCACAAAACCACGGTACAACTTTCTGTCCCGCAGTACAATTTGTTGTCCACCCAAAATAAATACCAAAATACTATTTTTATTTTCTACTCAATAATTTTCTCTCTCTCTCTCTCCTCTCCTCTACTCTCTCTCTCCTTTCTCTTCCCCCTCTCTACCCATCTCCTCTCATCTCTTCTATATCTTCATCTCATGACCTCTCTATCTCCCTCCCTCTTCTCTCTCTCTCTCTCTCTCTCTCTCTCTCTCTCTATATATATATATATATATCTTCTCTCTCATATTTTTTTGTATAATTTTTTAAATATATAAAATCATTATAAACATCATAAAGGGAATTGGAAAATGATGTTTGATACGATACGAGTTTCAACAAAGACACACACCGTTCTTTTTTTTTGACAAATCACAAACACCGCCTTTTGATTTCTATTAAAAAAGCATAATTACCAAGTTATTTGCTAGGGATTCTTACTATTCATTTTGTATTGTATAGCAAAACTCAAAGGGAATTACAATAAATTTTACATGTTTTTTGTTTGTGTTGTCCATTGTTCACCAAACAGTGTACAACACAAATAGTTGTCTAATATTGTCCTGTCAAGAACTATACTATCCAGTTCAGCACTAATCTGTTTGCAAATCAAACCGACTCTATGACACTCAAGTTACTAGAAACTCTCGCCAAGGTGCACATATGACATACCCGTGGGAGTAGAAAACCTTATATATACTCATGGCCTATAGGAGTGGGAGTAGTAGTGGTGGATGTGAGAACATGAAGACTTGTTTAGTCACTACTAGAAAGAAAGTCTTTAGAGACAGATTGGATGAGTATTGAACATTCAATCCATAACAGAATTGGAAATGAAAACTAAATATTGCATTGATTGATGAATCAATTGAATTGAATGAATTACAAAGGGTACAGTAGCTAGTCTTTATATTAGCTACTTACAAGGGGTAAAAAGGTAAAATGACAGCCAACTAATCTAACTAATCATTAACAACTAATACAACAAACTAACAGAAAGTTTGAGACTAACTAACTATATATCTAATATTATTGAACATTCAATCCATAACAGAATTGGAAATGAAAACTAAATATTGCATTGATTGATGAATCAATTGAATTGAATGAATTACAAAGGGTACAGTAGCTAGTCTTTATATTAGCTACTTACAAGGGGTAAAAAGGTAAAATGATAGCCAACTAATCTAACTAATCATTAACAACTAATACATCAAACTAACAGAAAGTTTGAGACTAACTAACTATATATCTAATAGTCCCCCGCAAGCTAGAAGTTATTCACAACACTTCTAGCTTAACATGAACAATAAAAAGATACATCAAAACAAAAGAAAATTACAATGAAAAATTACAACGAGAAATGCCGGGAACACATCGGCAAAAAATGAAAGTCATAAGGCAAATGCTTAACCATCAAGGAAACATCAATGCTATAACCACTCCAAAAATCCACAATAAGGCAGAAGCTAACAATGTCAATTCTACCCCTGTTCAAACAAGCCACCCATGCTATAGTTGAATAGCTTAATGACATCACAGCTGCTGCTAAAGAAACACCAGCAATATAATTGAAATTGGAAAGTCCATTACCATTAAGCAAACTTGAATTGCATCCCTAAAAAGTGATCAAGAGCCATTTTCCAGGTGGGACATAAAGCTGAGCACCACCTAACTAACGGAGACAAGAACCTTTCTTACCGATGGAACATGAGACAAGCTGCCCATCAGAATACAAGTCAAATAGCAATTCAATGAAAGGCAAAATTTATGGGAAAAAAATGTGACTTAATATAGGAACCTTTTGGAGACAATCATCAAAGAGAAAAAAATTCTCTCTCTTTGAGGCATTTAAGCAAACAGCTTGAATGTTGTTTGGTAAAGAAAACGAAATCTGGTTCAAGATCGAAAACGAAATCGAAACTCGATCCAAAATGAAAATGGAACTCCGCTTCAGATCACAATCATCGGAAATCAAAAAGAAAGGAGGATAAGAAGCGGAATGCAATACGGCGATGTGAAAGAACGCCAAAAATGCGATGTGCGGAAATGCGGAACACGGAAACGTGATGAAGAAAGAACGCAGCGCACATCAACAGCAAAGATTAAGAGAGAACAATCCAAGAATCAAACCGATTCAAGAACCAAAAACGTGAATCGAACTGAAAAGTGTTCGTCGCAAAAGGAAACGCGGTCGAGATCAACACTCGAAGAACAGATCAAGATCATAGATGCAAATCGCAGAAGAAAATGAAATCCAGATCGCAGAAATTGAAGACGAAATTGCAAATCAGAAACTTAGATTGATGGAACTCATGTTTGAATTTGGAGAATCCAAAACAGAACAAGAGAGAATCGAACAAGAAGTTGAAGATCGAAACTCAAGTGAAGATGATATCGAAGAGTTGCAGAGTGCGGAAGAATATTTAATTTACATCTGATACCATATTGAACATTTAATCCATAACAGAATTGGAAATGAAAACTAAATATTGCATTGATTGATGAATCAATTGAATTGAATGAATTACAAAGGGTACAGTAGCTAGTCTTTATATTAGCTACTTACAAGGGGTAAAAAGGTAAAATGATAGCCAACTAATCTAACTAATCATTAACAACTAATACAACAAACTAACAGAAAGTTTGAGACTAACTAACTATATATCTAATAATGAGATGCCAGCTGGTGCACTCTCATGTATTTAGACAACTGAGTTCATGTGGCAATCATTATGGAAGATTCCTAACAATTAAATCCTAACAAAAGGGCCCAGATGGATGAACATTCGAGGGTGGCCTTGCCTATGAGTTTGAATTTTTCATGTGAGACAAACATTGACCCGGCCCGTTGTGAGAGCTTGGCCCACCCTAGAAAAATTACATTGCCTTCCCAAATTACTACATCCAAAATTGAATTTAGCTAAAATAAACCTCGAATTTAACAAAATGAAGCTACACACAGGTAACAGAAATATATAGTTGATAATATGTTCAATTCAATGCTTCAATCCTTTGATACACGCACATAGCAGTTACTTGTGTTTTACAACAAGACTATGCTCTCAAGACAAATATAGTTTTGTCAGCTTAGACAAAATGATAAATAAACACCACATACACTACCACGGCTCACATCAGTGGGGACAGACACATGGAGTAGTTAAATTGAGAGCTATGAGAAATGATGACAAAGGTTAAGAGCGAGGGGATGCTTCATCCGATCTTAGTCTTTTTGGTTTACATCATAGATAGGCAAAAAAAATGTTGAGGATAATCCAAGATCTAAATCGGTGCATTGAAAGTAGCAGGTATAATTCACCGTTTTTTTTTTTGTAAAAAAGAAAAAGAAAAAAAGTGAATCAGGAATCAAAAATGGTCTTCTAGTAGTTGTTTTCTTGGTAGTGTGGCATCAGAACAATACAAGAAGAAAACTTTGCAAATAATTCATATCTTTTTCTTGCTGGCAGCAATGAAAGCGTGGTAAAATATCATAATGGAACTGCAAAATGAGAGTGTTCACTTTACTGTTGCAAGTTATATTAATTAAAGATACCAATTCTGCCGCACCAAAAACTACCAGCCAGCCATGAGAAATGAGATGGATATCAACGCGTGTACCAACAATAACTCAAAATTTCATTATCAGTCCTGCTTTGGATGTTGGGCTATATATAATCTCTAGTACATGTCAATGCATTACTGTTCATTGATTGATATTGTAACAGATTTCATTTAATATACAGCTCATGTTATTATATACCCTTCATAACTTACCTTTACTTTTTCATTGTTGTTACAGTTACATACAAAAAGAATCATATTTGACCCTTTCAATTCAATTATTGTTGGGAGTTAAAAATTGGACCCTTTAAGCCTTTTACTTTTAAAGTGATATAAAATGGTTGAGCAGTGGTGTAACACCCCATTTCTATCCGGTAAAATCATACGAAAATCAGAGTTTATAAAAATTTCCAACATACAATGGAGTGCTACACTTGCTTCGTAAAAACAACAAACAGGTTAATTCGCCTGTGAAAACGGATACATAACATTTACTTTTGGATGAACCGATAAACAACATTTTAGTCATTAAAAACAAATCATCTTCATTTCTACGCAGCGAATTCGCAACAAAATCAATTCAAATAAACGTGGCGTCTTTAACTAACTAAGACAGCTCAAAAACGACCAAGTTATAACAACTTAAAGTTCCAACAACAAAATAACATAGCAAACAATAATGAAAACATGTGTTCATCCCCCCCGAGTGTTACGTATCAGAGCGACGACACAGACTCGATCAAACGAAGGTAAGCAGCCTTCATTCGTGATTACCTGCACGTTACCAACGGAAGGGTAACATTCAAACAGAAGGGGTGAGATATCCAACCATATAATAGGACACATGAAAAACAATATATTAGAATCGGGGATCTAAATTCACCACTTCACAGCCAACAAACAATTTTGATCAATCACAAGTCATCAACATAATCATTTAAGGATGCAACATGAATACGACTCGATACTATGCATATGCATGTGGTACCATCGGAGCAGAACTCCCAACGTAAAAATCTGTCAATAAATAGAGGCATCAACAACATAATCTTTCAACGTAATTTGCTAATCCAGGCCAACGTGTAATGCCATGCATGCGACGCGATGATGAATACTCAGGCAGTCAATAACAATAGCTACGTAACAGCACAACAACAACGGGGTCTCAACGTTGGCCACAGGCCTACAACATAACACCTGCCAATAAATAGAGGCAAATCCAACTAGGTGCAACATTTTCAACAGTTCAACCAACGGTTAATAACTCATCAACAACAACTCAACAACTTAGCAACTTATCACAATTTAGCAACTCATCAACAATTTAGCCACTCATCAACAATCTAGCAACCGATCAACAATTTAGCAACTGTGGGCCTAAATATATGTTCAACATCAACAATTCGTTTCAAGCAACAACTATAGGATTCACCCTTGGGCAGCCACACTTGGCGCCCACAGCGCCCAACAGCAACACAGGGCAGCCACACTTGGCGCCCTTGGCGCCCACAGCGTCCAACAGCAACACTGGGCAGCCACACTTGGCGCCCTTGGCGCCCACAGCGCCCAACAGCAACACAGGGCAGCCACACTTGGCGCCCTTGTCGCCCACAGCGCCCAACAGTAACACAGGGCAGCCACACTTGGCGCCCTTGGCGCCCACAGCCCCCAACAGCAACACAGGGCAGCCACACTTGGCGCCCTTGGCGCCCATGCGCTAGAAACAACAACGGGCAGCCAGACATTGGCGCCCTTGGCGCCCATGCGCCAGAAACAGCAACGGGCAGCCAGACATTGGCGCCCTTGGCGCCCATGCGCCAGAAACAACACAATAACAGCAACAGGGCAGCCACAACATTGGCGCCCATGCGCCAGAACAACACAGCAACAGCAACAGGGCAGTCACAACATTGGCGCCCTAGGTGCCCATGCGCCAGAACAGCACACAACCACATTCGGCGCCCATGGCGCCCAGCAATCCTGCGAACAACAAGATGGCGCCCAGGACAGATTTTTAGTTCCCAATCATCAACAAACATGTTCATATATCATCAATAGGTAACAAATATCATCAATAGGATTCAACATCAACATTTGGGGTTCAATATCTACAACTAGGGTTTTCAAGAATTAACAACACCTAGAGTTCCCTAACCTTCCTACATAAAGCCCTTCATATACCCGATTATAGACTTAGAACCCCACCCTTACCTTGGATTGAAGAATTCGAAGCTCTCCTTGGCCTTGCCCTAGCTCTCTTCGCCGCCCCCTCCTTGCTCTTCTCTCCCAATTCTTATTTTTTTTCTTCTAAAGTGAGCAAACCCTAAAATAACACCTATTTATAATTTATTTGGTCTTATGGGCTTTCTCATTCACTTATGCGATTTGGCTTCATGGGCCTTCTTTACACCCCCTTATTTTTACTACTCCTAACACCAACAATTAGGCCCACATACGAAAATATATTTTTACTCTAATACTTTCTTACAACTTAATTTCATAAACAATTCAATTAAATAATTAATTAATTATTCGGGGCGTTACAACCCTCCCCCACTTAGAATATTTTCGTCCTCGAAAATTTACCTGACTCGAACAACTCGGGATAAGATTCCCGCATCTTGCTTTCCAGCTCCCACGTCATGCTTTCTCCGACAGCTCCCAACCAGACTACTTTCACCAAAGCGATCGCCTTGCCTCTAAGAGTCTTCACCTCATGATCCTCGATATGTACAGGCATCGTCTCCACAGTGAGATTATCCCGTACTTGCACATCATCCATATGAATTACATGAGATGGATCTGAAATATACTTTCTAAGTTGCGACACATGAAACACATCATGCAAATTCGAAAGATTAGGCGGTAAGGCCACCCTATAAGCAACATTTCCAACTCTTTCCGAAATCTGATACGGACCGATAAAACGAGGCGTGAGCTTTTTAGACTTCAAAGCGCGTCCAACACCGGTCACCGGAGTGACTCTCAAACACACATGCTCACCTACTTGAAATTCTAAATCCTTTCTTCGCTTATCATGATAACTCTTCTGTCTACTTTGCGAAGCTTTCATCTTCTCCCGAATCAACCTCACCTTCTCAGTAGTTTCTCGAACAATTTCAGGTCCAAGTACTACACTTTCTCCAGATTCATACCAACATAAAGGAGTCCTACATCTCCGACCATACAACGCTTCAAAAGGTGTCATCCCAATACTAGAATGGTAACTGTTATTATAAGTGAACTTTATCAACGAAAGGTAGGCATCCCACGAACCTCCTTGCTCCAGAACACAAGCTCTCAACCAATCCTCCAACGACTGAATAGTCCTCTCTGACTGACCATCCGTCTGAGGGTGATATGCCGAACTCAATCTCAACTTAGAACCCAACTCCTTTTGCAGACTTTTCCAAAAATCAGACGTAAACCTCGGATCCCTATCCAAAACGACACATAGAGAAACACCATGCAGCTTTACAATCTCTCGGATATAAATCTCTGCCAACTTCGATACTGAATATGTGATGTTAATAGGAACAAAATGAGCCGACTTCGTTAGCCTATCAACAATCACCCAAATTGCATCATGACCCCTTGCGGTATTAGGCAATCCCGTCACAAAGTCCATTGAAATACTGTCCCATTTCCATTCTGGAACCTCTAACGGTTGCATCAACCCTGCAGGCTTCTGATGTTCAACTTTCGACTTCTGACAAGTTAAACATGCATACACAAACTGCGCTACATCACGCTTCATCCCTTGCCACCAAAACAAATTCTTCAAGTCCTGATACATCTTAGTAGCTCCCGGATGAATACTTAACTTTAGGGATGGCAAAACGGGTTTGACCCGCCGGGCCGGCCCGTTGACCCGCCAAAAAAGGCGGGCCGGGCTGAGGTATTGGGACCGCTGACCCGTTGAGCCCGCCCCGCCAAAAAAAAAAACCGCGAGCTAAAGCAAATATGGGGCGGGCCGGCCCGTCAGCCCGTTTTTTTTTTTAAAAAAAAAATTTAAAAAAATCTATTCCAATTTCCAACGGCCCATTATCCATTCCATTTCCACTTCCAGCGGCCCACTATCCATTCCACTTCTCCTTCTCGATTCCCTCATCTCATTTTCTCATCCTCTCTTCTCTCTACTACGTTACTACGTCTCTATCTTTGGCTTTGCTGCGATCTCATTTTCATCTCTCAACAAGAGGATCCAATTCAACCTCCTCACTCTCATCTCTTCGGTGATAATCTGATTCAAACGGTAAGTTTTCTTATTCTCATGTCTTAACTGATTTTTTGTTGTTTAGGGCTTTGTAAGTGACATAACAGTGCTTTCTCACTTTTAGGAGAGATGAGATCCAACTATATGCTTGTGTGTATGAAACATGAAATTCCTTTATTTTTCTATAGAAAAATGAAATTAAATTTTCCTAGATAGGGATTATATGCGTGCGCCTGCGGTGTGTCTGTCTGTTAATGTTTAGTGTCTATAGAAAAATGAAAATTATGAAATTCCTTTAAAGCAAGAACTAGCGATTCAGTTTGTGGCTTTGTGAAAAAGCATATTGCCTATTTCAATTCAAGTAGGTTCCGTAAATCACCCTATTAAACGTATGTTTATTTGAGAACTTTGTTATGTTTGTTCTATATTTTAAATAATCATGCCCATTGCTTTGTGTGATGATGAGACATGTCTCAGACTCAAACATGTTCCTCACTCTCCTATTAGAATATTTTTTGGTAATTAAAATTGAATTTATTGTGTTTTAGGACTTTGATTTGATATGGATTTCTTGGCTCCAATTGACGAGAGTGATGATGAAGATTTAGACTTAGATCTTGGAGAAGAGTGTGAGTCAGTGGAACCTACTACAATCAAGAAGAATAAGAGGCTGACATCCATGGTGTGGAAACATTTTACTCAAGAAGAAGAGTTGGACAATCAGGGAAGGGGAAGAGCAAAATGCAATGATTGTGGTCAATCATTTGCAGCCGGAGGAAAACTAAATGGTACTACTTCTCTCAAACGTCATCTTGTTCGTTGTAAAAAACGTAAATTTGAAGATGTTAGTCAGATGATGGTAGACATGCAAGGAAAGCTAAAATCCCCAAAGATTGATAATTTGGTATCTCGTGAATTTTGTGCTAGGCTAATTATTAAGCGGGATCTTCCTTTTAAATTTGCTGAGTATAATGAGCTTACAGATTGGCATCAGTATTTGAACCCTGATTACATTCCTATCAATAGAAATACTGCCAAGGCAGATGTTGTGAAAATATACTTGAGGGAAAAGGCAAAAATTAAGGAAGAAATGGCCAACACTCCTTGTAGGATATCTCTAACTTCCGATTTATGGACATCAATTAATACTGAGGGTTATATTACTTTAACTGCTCATTATGTGGATAGAAATTGGAAGTTAAATAGTAAAATCCTCAACTTTTGTCACATGCCTCCCCCTCACACTGGTTTTGAGTTGTGTAAGAAAACAATTGGGTTTTTGACTGATTGGGGAATAGAGAAGAAGGTTTTTAGCATTACTTTGGATAATGCTTCTGCAAATGATGTCATGCAACAAACTTTGAAGAGTCAACTAGCCTTGCAAAAGTGGTTGTTATGTGAAGGGGAACTCTTTCATGTCCGTTGTTTTGCACATATCTTAAATCTAATTGTGCAAGAGGGACTTAAAGTAGCTTCTGGTGCTTTGTCTAAGATTAGGGAAAGCATCACACATGTGAAAGGTTCAGAGAGTAGGATGGTAAAATTTAAGCAATGTGTTGATTCAGTTGGCAACATTGATGTATCAAGTGGGTTGGCTAAAGATGTGCCTACAAGATGGAACTCCACTTATTTGATGCTTAAAAGTGCTCTTAAATACCAACGTGCATTTGAAAACCTTCATTGTTATGATTCAAATTACACATGTAATCCTTCAAAGGAAGAGTGGGCAAGACTTCAAAAAATGTGCAAGTTCTTGGCGCCATTTTATGATATTACCACATTGATGTTCGGCACAAGCTATCCCACTTCCAACTTATACTTTTTGCAAATTTGGAAAATTCAACGTCTTTTAATAGACAACCAAAAAGATGTAGATGAAGTTATCAAAAGCATGTCTGAAATGATGATTGTGAAATTTGAGAAGTATTGGGATGAATATAGTGTTGTTCTTGCACTTGGGGCTGTATTAGATCCAAGAATAAAGTTGGAAACATTGGGTTATTGCTATAAAGTGATTGATCCATTAACTTCGGAGTTGAAGGTGGACAACATAAAGAAAAAATTGTACAAGCTCTTTTCAGAATATTCCATTCCTTCTTCTTCCAATGCTTCAAAGACTCCTATCGTTTCAACCGAGCCAAGCATATTTGATGTGAGTTAATTTTTTGGTTTCATATAGTAACTTATAGTATTATGATTTATAGTATTACAATTGAAGAGTGCTATAATCTATATTACAATTGAATTCAACAATTACCATCTACTACCAATATAATAACATTCACATAACTTGATCTGCCTGTATAATTTCTGGTTTTTTATGTTATTATTGTATTGCCATTATTTTAGGAAATTAGAGTGGCTAGAGAACAATCTGGTGCTGCTCCTAAAACTGGACAAAGTCAGCTTGACATGTATTTGGAAGAGCCGGCGTTGAGTCTTGATTACTCGGAACATTTGGATGTACTACAGTGGTGGAAGAACACTAGACAAAGATTTCCAGAACTTTCAATAATGGCTCGAGACTTATTAAGCATTCCTATTACCACCGTTGCATCAGAATCTTCTTTTAGCATTGGTTCTAGAGTGCTTAACAAGTATAGAAATCGCCTGTTGTCTGAAAATGTGGAAGCATTGATATGTTCTCGCAATTGGATTCATGCCTTTGATGATGGTAATTTATTTAACGTGAATATGGTTTACTATTATTTTTTATATATATTTTCTACCAACCATATTTATTTCATTGTTTTATGATGTAGATGGAAATGATGATGACAATGAAGATGAAAAAGATGGTCCAAGTGGTTCTAAGTGTGCATCTAATGTTATTGACATTGAAGATTAGAATTTAGATATTTCACTCTTGTTTTGTTAGACAATGCTATATTTTGTTAGCCAATATTATGTAATTTGAATCTCTAGACTTTGAGGTTGTACTTATTATGGTTTTTTGGTTCCTAAAAATATTTATTTTGGTTGCTTGATGGTTAATCCCTAGTTATCAAGCAATCAAAATACTTATTTTGGTTTTTAAGATCGAATTATGGATTTGGACCTTTTGGTTGATGGTTCTAGCCTTTTAGGTGACATTTCTTAATGGTTAATCCTAGTAATTCCAATGTTATTTTTGTTTTATACTTTTAGCTGCTATATAGTTAATCCTAGTAATTCCAATGCTATTATTGTTTTATACTTTTATTTTGAATATGTCAAGAGTTTTTAAAGTAAAAATTTGTTAAAAATGCTTTATAAAAAATCTATTTTAAAAAGCAGGTGAAAAATCTTATTGAAATGTTAAAAAATGTAAGTTTTTTGTTCAAAAATATTGAAAAAAAAATTCAGATGGGCCGGACCGCCAACCCGCCAGCCCATCACTTAGCGGGCCGGGCCAGTCTTTTGAACTCGCCATTTTTGGCGGGCCGACTCGCCCCGCCCCGTTTTTAGCGGGCCGAAGGCAAAACGGGCTGGGCCGGGCCGGGCCGGACCGTTTTGCCATCCCTACTTAACTTACTCCTATGATTCTCTTCAAGAATTGCTTTCTTCATTTCGACGTCATCAGGAATACAAATTCTATTACGGAACCTCAACACACCTTGCGCATCCATCTTGAAATCGCTATTCTCAGACTGATCGATTCCAACCATCGAATCCACCAGTTTAACATCCAACTTCTGAGCTTCTCTGATACTGTCCAAAAAGTCATTATTAATCTTTAGCATTCCCAACCTGACACTCTGCGGTGTCACTTCACAGACCAAACTCATATCTCTGAACTGCTCAATTAATTCCAACTCCTTAACCATCATTGCTGACATGTGTAAGGTCTTTCGGCTTAACGCATCAGCCACGACATTGGCCTTTCCTGGATGATAATTCAGTCCGAAATCGTAATCCTTTGATAACTCCAACCACCGTCGTTGCCTCATATTCAATTCCTTCTGATCAAATAAATACTTCAAACTCTTATGGTCACTAAATACTTCAAATCTAGAACCATAAAGATAATGCCTCCAAATTTTCAGCACAAAAACAACCGCGGCAAGCTCTAAGTCATGCGTAGGGTAATTCTTTTCATGAGTCCTCAACTGCCTCGACGCATAAGCAACTACCTTTCCATTCTGCATAAGCACGCCTCCTAAACCCATCTTGGAAGCATCACAATACACCACAAAGGACTCTCCCGGATTGGGCAGCGTCAAAATAGGAGACGTCGTCAATCTCTTCTTCAATTCGGCGAAACTCTCTTCACAATGAGTGTCCCATATAAAGGCTTTACCTTTGCAAGTCAGCTGAGTTAACGGAAGTGCTAACTTAGAAAAACCCTCAATGAACCTTCTATAATAACCAGCTAACCCCAAAAAGCTTCTAATCTCGGTAGCCGACTTCGGGGCTTCCCACTGCAACACTGCATCTACTTTAGATGGATCCACCGCGATGCCACTACCCGAAATGACGTGACCAAGGAAAATCACTTCCTTCAACCAGAATTCACATTTAGACAGTTTTGCATACAACTTCTTCTCCTTCAGGACCTCCAACACTAATCTCAAATGCTCTGCATGCTCTTCTTCTGACTTAGAGTAGACCAGAATATCATCGATGAATACCACCACAAACTGATCCAAGTAAGTATGGAAGATACAGTTCATGTATTCCATAAATACTCCCGGCGCGTTGGTAACACCAAAAGGCATCACCGAATATTCATAATGCCCGTAACGAGTTCTAAAAGCCGTCTTCTGAATATCCTCATCTTTCACTTTAATCTGATGGTAACCCGATCGCAAATCAATCTTACTAAACACTCGAGCACCCACCATCTGATCCATCAAATCATCTATCCTTGGAAGTGGATACTTGTTATTAACCGTTACCTTATTCAACTGTCTATAATCAACACAGAGCCTCGTACTTCCATCTTTCTTCTTTACTAGTAACACAGGAGCTCCCCACGGCGACACACTTGGTCTCACAAACTTCTTTTCGAGTAAATCCTCAAGTTGCTTCTTCAATTCGGACAATTCAGATGCAGACATCCTGTACGGTGCCATAGAAACAGGTCTGGTACCAGGTACAAGATCAATAGAGAATTCCACTTCTCTCTCTGGCGGCACACCTGGAATCTCATTAGGGAAAACTTCATGAAATTCACACACTACCTGCAACTCCTCAATTACGGCTTGGTTCTCGACAGACATTGATGCCATCAACGAGAATAACTGGACTTCCTCCTGCATCAACTTCCGCAATTGTTTAGCAGACAACAAACCAGCTTCCTCCTCTTCGGGGGTAGAAAAGCTCACAGACTTACTACGACTTTTAATATGCACATGGTTATACTCTAACCAGTTTATACCCAAGATCACATCCAATCCACTTAATGGCAAACAAATTAAGTCAACAACAAAGTCTCTGTCGAAAATCGACAAAGGACATTAAGAACACACAAGAGAAGTAGTCACCGACCCATTAGCCGGAGTGTCGACAACCATCTCTCCATTCATAGAAGACAACGCAAGACCCAATCTTTTAACACAATCAGCAGCAATAAAGCAATGAGTAACACCGGTATCAATAATAGAAGTTAGAGGAATATTATTAATGAAGCATGTACCTCTAATAAGTCCATCTTCTTCAGAAGTCTCTGTCCCTGCCAAAGCGAACAATTTTCCATTGGCTCGCTCTTTCTTCGGTTTCTGACACTGATTACTAAGGTATCCTCCTTCGCCACAGTTGAAGCAAATCATCTCCTTATGCTCGCACCCAGATATTTCATGCCCGGTCTTACCACAACGGAAACACCTCTTTGCCTCAGCCTTGCACACGTTACTCTTATGACCAGCTTTGCCACATTTGAAGCACACGATACCAGCAGGAGCATCCCCCCCACTAGTTCTCTTACCATCACCGGCTTTCGGTTTACCTTTACCAGCAGGAGCAGCTTACCACGATTCTGAGGCTTGCTCCTCTTCTCATTAATAATCTTATAATGCGCATTGTTATCCTCTTCATAGATCCTGCAGCTATCAATCAGATCAGAGAAGACACGGATTTTCTGATACCCAATTGCCTTCTTGATCTCCAGTCGCAACTCGTTCTCAAACTTGATGCACTTCGAGAATTCAGCAGTGGCTTCACTATAGTGCGGGTAAAACTTGGCTAACTCCACAAACTTAGCAGCATACTCAGTAACTGACAGGTTTCCCTGCTTCAGCTCAAGGAATTCAATTTCCTTCTTGCCCCGGACATCCTCAGGGTAATACTTCCTCATAAATTCCCTACGGAACACAACCCAAGTGATCTCTTCACCTGCAGCTGCCAATCTCTGACAAGTCTCTAGCCACCAGTCATCAGCCTCTTCTGCCAACATATGAGTACCATAACGAACCTTCTGCGCTGGAGTGCAGTCCATCACACAGAAGATCCTCTCCATCTCCTTCAGCCAAGCCAACGCTCCATCAGGATTATACTTGCCTTTGAAAGTAGGCGGATTCTCCCTTTGAAAGGTCGCCAAGCTACGAGACCCAGCATTTTCACCAACATTCTGCTGACCCTCCACAGCCTGAGCCATAGCCGCCAAAGCAGCCGCGATAGCAACATCATTCCTTCCAGCCATCTTAGCTTATCACTACAACATAAACAATAGTTAGAACCAAATGACAATACTCGATCGTCAATTGACACAATAACTGGACAACTTGGCCGGACAGACCGAAACAGCTCTGATACCACTAATGTAACACCCTATTTCTACCCGGTAAAATCATACGAAAATCAGAGTTTATAAAAATTTCCAACATACAATGGAGTGCCACACTTGCTTCGTAAAAACAACAAACAGGTTAATTCGCCTGTGAAAGCGGATACATAACATTTACTTTTGGATGAACCGATAAACAACATTTTAGTCATTAAAAATAAATCATCTTCATTTCTACGCAGCGGATTCGCAACAAAATCAATTCAAATAAACGTGGCGTCTTTAACTAACTAAGACAGCTCAAAAACGGCCAAGTTATAACAACTTAAAGTTCCAACAACAAAATAACATAGCAAACAATAATGAAAACATGTGTTCATCCCCCCCGAGTGTTACGTATCAGAGCGACGACACCGACTCGATCAAACGAAGGTAAGCAGCCTTCATTCGTGATTACCTGCACGTTACCAACGGAAGGGTAACATTCAAACAGAAGGGGTGAGATATCCAACCATATAATAGGACACATGAAAAACAATATATTAGAATCGGGGATCTAAATTCACCACTTCACAGCCAACAAACAACTTTGATCAATCACAAGTCATCAACATAATCATTTAAGGATGCAACATGAATACGACTCGATACTATGCATATGCATGTGGTACCATCGGAGCAGAACTCCCAACGTAAAAATCTGCCAATAAATAGAGGCATCAACAACATAATCTTTCAACGTAATTTGCCAATCCAGGCCAACGTGTAATGCCATGCATGCGACGCGATGATGAATACTCAGGCAGTCAATAACAATAGCTATGTAACAATACAACAACAACGGGGTCTCAACGTTGGCCACAGGCCTACAACATAATACCTGCCAATAAATAGAGGCAAATCCAACTAGGTGCAACATTTTCAACAGTTCAACCAACGGTTAATAACTCATCAACAACAACTCAACAACTTAGCAACTTATCACAATTTAGCAACTCATCAACAATTTAGCCACTCATCAACAATCTAGCAACCTATCAACAATTTAGCAACTGTGGGCCTAAATATATGTACAACATCAACAATTCGTTTCAAGCAACAACTATAGGATTCACCCTTGGGCAGCTGCTGCGCCCGAAAAAGTCCCCGAGGGAGAACCTTTCTCGTTCACAACTTTTCCTAAGACAATGAAGCCGCCACCAATATTTATTAAGGAAAATATTAGGAAAACCTTTTTTGGAAAGCGATTGGTCTTGCGAAACTAGAGAATAGGGTTTGGGGGTCGGTTACGCGTAGGGAAGGTGTTAGCACCCCACACGTCCTCTCTACTCAGAGGGAACCTTTAATTAAATGTGTGGTTTTAGTGTGTTGACTTGAAAATACTTAATTTTGCCTCTCTACTTCTTATTGAAAAACTCTTTTTGAAAATTATTATTTATTATGAAAAAAGGGGGAAAAATGGTTTTTTAGAAAAAACGCTTGACGGGACAAGGCCCGCTCCTACGTATCTCCCGGTGCGATGGAGAATTCAAAGCTACGTAGTTCTTGGTTTTTGATTTTGAAAAGTTTTTGTTTTTTTATCTTTTTTAGTCAGTTTTCGAAATAGGACGAGCGTTTAGTGAATGATTAAACTAACCAAGGTTATGGGTAATCACCGCTAAGTACTCTTGAAAATGAGAATCACTACCGCCAGTTAGACGAACAAAGGTTCTGATTGACTATTAGTATCGACTCGTTTTTATCTGTTCTTTTGAAAGGGGTTTTCGAAAGAGATTGATTGGCACGAATGATCAAACTAACAAAGGTTATGAGTGATCATCGCTTGTTGTTCTTTTGGGAAAAAGACATCGCCACCAATGGCTAGACGAACAAAGGTTCTGATTAACCACTAGTGACGATGGGTTGAAAATGTTTTTAGAAAGGAAAAGGTTTTCATTCTGAAAATGATCTTGGTTTGCAAAAGTGATTCTTTTTTGTTATGAAAATAACTCTTTCCTTTTTATTATGCAAATGCTAAACTTTTTATGGTTGCGCTTGACGAGGATGTGACTCGCTCCTACGTATCCCAAATGGGAATCAAAGCGACGTAGTTCTAACGAGCCTTAAGAATGAAAGTCCTTTTGCTTTGATGATTAAACTAACAATGGTTATGATGGACCACCGCTAATAACTTGTTTTTGATTCTTTGATACTTAGAAAAATGCTTTTTGAAATTGGACGCGTTCATGATAATCAAACCAACAAAGGCTGTGATGGATTATCACTAGTAGCTTGCTTTATGCTTACGAAAATTCTTTTGAAATTGAGGCTTTCATGACAATCAAACCAACAAAGGTTGTGATGGATTGCCACTAGTAACCGTTTTTGTGCCAGGTCGTTTTAGAAATGAAAACAATGAATGCAAGAAAGAATTGGTGGATTCAAGCATAACACAATCAGTGGAATCAAATCATTAAGCAACAATATTTGAATTCGCAAACAAAAATCAAGCCTAAACTACACATATTAGATCACAACACATAGATAGGCAAGGAAGGAACTTGAATTGGGCATTAAGCAAAATACAAGAGTAGGCGAGATTGAACCTAAATGCACATCTAGTGGAAGATGCTAGGCGAGAACCATACTCAAATATTTCTACAAAACGCAAGGGAATCTAAATGCACATCTAGTGGAAGATGCAATGTAAGGAATGGACCTATCTAAGTATTGATGATATTCTATATGAGAGTAGACGATGACACTGTAAGCTCAAGCAAAAGAGTTGCCTCAATCATGATCATTGGCCAGCATAAGCAAGCAAATTATTTAGCGACCAAAGTATCAAAGAACGTTGAATCACTTTGGTCAATCCTCACACTTAAGATTACGTGCACAAGTGCACAAGTGTGAATCATATTGCCAATCATCAACTTAAACAACATATAAACTAAAAGGGTTGAATCATATAGAGCAGTTTTGGCACGGATCACAATAATTGAATAATGACAAATGTAAAGACAGAAATACCTCTAATGAAGGCGGATCTTACAACTTGAAGAATGCAACCCCAACTAACTCTTAGCGAAAGATCAGCTCTGACGGACCAACGGAACGAAGAGAGCACAAATAAAATATAGAAGAGTTTTTCTGAAAAGATGGGATCTGCGAAAATCGGCTTCTCTGATCTCGTGAAAAAATGTGTCTGAAATGAGATTTGGGAAATTCTCCTCTGATCTCGTGAAAATCTCTCCGAAAATGTGACTTGAGGCTGCCTATTTATAGGCTTAGGAACGCGTAGAAATTTGAAAAAAATATTTATTGCAAAGATGAATCGATTGTTTGATCAAGTGAAAATGTTGATGAATCGATTCTTATCATTCTAGATGACATAAGAATCGATTATATACTTAGTTAAATGATAGAAGAATCGATTCTTGGCCTTTATAAAATGCTCACAATCGATTTCATGCTTAGTTAAAAATAGGAGAAGAATCGATTTCATGGTAAGGCTAAAATATAGGAGCAATCGATTCTTTGCTTCTCAATTGATTAGATAATCGATTGTGTGCTTTAGGAAACATGTAAATGTGATAAGAATCGATTTCATGGCCTTTACAAAATAGTGGGAATCGATTCTTGTCTTTTAGGAGATCCTGAAAATCGATTTTATGGTTTAACATTGGAATAAGAAATCGATTTCATGGCCTTTACAAAATAGTATAAATCGATTCTTGGCCATTGGAACAGAATAGAAATCAGTTCTTGCTTTCCACAAAAATGTTTTTAGGTCTTTGCCATGCATGCATAAAATATTTTCCAAAGCTTGCCATGCATGCATAACATGTTTTTCAAAACCCTAATTTCCTAAAAAGTGCATTCTAAACCTAAAAATGATTTCAAAAACTTTGGAGCGGTTTCTAGGGCCCAAAATGCAATGCATAATTTATTTTTGTGTGGAAAATTAGGTTTTGGACCTAAGCCGGACAAAATTGGGATATGACAGCAGCCACACTTGGCACCCACAGCGCCCAACAGCAACACAGGGCAGCCACACTTGGCGCCCACAGCGCCCAACAGCAACACATGGTAGCCACACTTGGCTCCCACAGCGCCCAACAGCAACACAGGGCAGTCACACTTGGCGCCCATAGCGCCCAACAGCAACATAGGGCAGCCACACTTGGCGCCCTTGGCGCCCATGGCGCCCAGCAATCCTGCGAACAACAAGATGTCCTGGGCGCCCAGGACAGATTTTTGGTTCCCAATCATCAACAAGCATGTTCATACATCATCAATAGGTAACAAATATCATCAATAGGATTCAACATCAACATTTGGGGCTCAATATCTACAACTAGGGTTTTCAAGAATTAACAACACCTAGGGTTCCCTAACCTTCCTACATAAAGCCCTTCATATACCCGATTATAGAGTTAGAACCCCACCCTTACCTTGGATTGAAGAATTCGAAGCTCTCTTTGGCCTTGCCCTTGCCCTTCTCTCCCAATTCTTATTTTTTTTCTTCAAAAGTGAGCAAACCCTAAAATAACACCTATTTATAATTTATTTGGTCTTATGGGCTTTCTCATTCACTTATGCGATTTGGCTTCATGGGCCTTCTTTTCACCCCCTTATTTTTACTACTCCTAACACCAACAATTAGGCCCACATACGAAAATATATTTTTACTCTAATATTTTCTTACAACTTAATTTCCTAAACAATTCAATTAAATAATTAATTATTCGGGGCGTTACAAGTGGTACCAACATTACATTGGGTTGAGTAGAACTTAGTTCAGATTCTTAAAGTAAGGTCTCATATTGTTGATGAAAAAAATGTGGTTGGAGAGTGTTTCGAACTTGGCTGAGTTCCAGTACTGGATTACTGGATTGGGCTGACAAATAGCTACCTGATGAGTACCACGTGCATCGCGCTAATCGAGAGACCAAGATTGGCTCAGATCCCATCGCATAGTCAGAACGCAATCTCGGCTTCAATCCTAACCGCCTAACAACCCTGTCACGTTAGACCTCCCTCGCGCTCCACGCCCCTTCTCCAGGCTGTCCATGTCATCTCGTGGGACCCTCTATATATCGTTGGATCCACATGATTACAAGGTACGCATTAATCACTTTTTACGTCACTCTCTCTCTCTCTCCGTTTGGTGACTTAGACATTACCACTCCCCATTCTCTGCCGTCATTGAAGAACTCCGCATCAATCACTTTTTACATCACTCTTTCTCTCCTGTTTGTTGACTTAGACATTGGAGTGTGTGCAGGTACCACTCCCCATTCTTCGCCGTTGTTGAAGAACTCCGGCAACCGATCTCACTTTGGTCACTAAGAACAGATCAGAAAGAAAGACTCTACTAAAATTGGCTATCTAGGATGGCTGAGACCACTAAAATGTGATCTTATCTATGACATGTTAAAAAAATGTTGAAAAAACAATTAAGGTTTGTGAAAATGCTACACACTTATATATAGTTCAAAATTGCTTAGTTCATGCAATGCTCACTTTATTCACTTTAGTTGAGAAGGAATTGAAGAAATCTACCCAAAGGGAGAAAAGAACAGATGATACATCTACATACTTTATTTGTATGATCTACAATTCTATACAAAATTGCATCCCCATCCCCAACATAAATAAAACAATATACATAAAAGCTAGAGCAATATTATATGCATAGCAAGTATCTAAAGCTGAACTCATAAGGCATGATTTGTACAAATTGTGAGAGGGACTCAGTTTTTCTTTTCTCAAGCAATTTAATAGCTTCTTTCCCAAGTTCACTTGGTAACTGGAGACAAATCCAATCCAACAATGATTCCAAGTCTTTTGCAAAGTTTAGTAAGTACCAATCCAAGAGCTTTGGAATAGCAAATTTTGATGTTGAAATTCCAATTGTTGCTTGTAAGTACTCTCTTTTAGCCACTTCTAGTTCATTCTCTACTTGAGATGCTGTGTAAACTCTCACCTGCATTCGACACATATATCATGACAAAGCCATAAACATAGATAATAGATACTCCTCCTGGTCCTATTTATAAGAAAAATAATGCAGTTTTAGGTTTATTGAATAACTGTATAAATATAAACCAGATACATCAGGTATTCAATGACTCTAAAACTGCATTTTTTTTTATAAATAGGACCAGATGGAGTAATATTTGGAAAATACACTTTCAATTCTATATTAATAATGTAATGAAACAAAATGTCGCGAAGATATGGAAGATAACGAATGTGTGTAAATTGCTCATGAACTTACAGCAGGAGAGGACCAAGTTCCACAAGAGAGAGCAAATGTGACTAGGGGTTCTGATAGTTCCAATCCATATTTGCTTCTTGCTATCATTTTATGATTTTTTGCTCCCTTTGAAAAGGTCTGTTTTGAATTATTAGTTGTTAACTCTTTATCCTCATATCATGCATTGAAATGCTAGATTAGAAACGTACGAGACTTACAAATTTGTAGTGATAAGGAAGTCGTAAAATGAAATGCTCTATGGTTGCTGCACTTAGTATATCTCCACCAACATTTACTGTTGCCTAAGTATCAAGAAAACAGCATAATTTGTTAAACATACTTGTGAATTGTCATGTAATACTCAACAAGAAGAGAAAAAACAATGCAATAAAAAACAAAATTTTCTAATAGTCCATACCTTTCGCATTAGCGCAACAGTCGTTTCAGGACTCTCCGGTATACCATTCTCTACGAATGCCTGAAGCAAAGTAAAACATAAAGTCGCATCTTTAATTATGGCTCGGCAAGAAAAATAACAGCATCACTTGAGATTACTGATTAACAATGTGTTTGGATACACGTTGGCAGGGTTGAAATCACGTTTAAAAGTTGACTTTTGTATTAAGCTACAATTTGCAGCTTCAGATTCAACGTGCGTTTTTGACAACAAAAACAAACACATGCTAATGAATAAAAATAACACACATTATACTATACTAAGGCCATGTTTGGATATACAGCTTAATTAAGCACTTATAGTATAAATGCTTATCATATAAGAGTTTTTGCATAAGTTGTTTCTATAATAGGAGCTTATTCATAAGCAACTCTAGTTCGCAGCCAAACATACATTCATCATACAGGAGTTGTAGATGTTGATCCAAAATGCAAGTTTCTCTTGATGATTGAGATTCTCCAAGTTGACAGAAGCTAGTTTCCTAAAAAGAAGTCTGCAAAATAGTGTAACTTCTAAGTTACTGATTAACAAAAAAATTAACCAATTAAAAGCAAATATCATTCTAAGTTGAATAGAATATGACATACTTTAACCTATGCTGTAAAAACAAAGTATTTGCAGCTCTTTTTGGATTGAAAGATTTAGCATCCATTGCACATAGTTCCTTGTATGGACCAATATCCCTCTTTCCAAATTCTAAACAGATACCATATGGATCCCAAAACTCTGCTCCTTCAGAACCTGGATTCTTCAAAGTACTCATTCTCAAGAGAATGTTTGATAAGCACTTTAAAATATTTTCGGAAATCACATTTGGACAGTCAGCTTCTGGTAGCATTTTGTTTGGACTAGAATGTCTTAGTTCTGTCAGTTGCTGTTTATTTACCTTTGGATCTTGCTGCATAGTAGGAAACGAAATACCTCAATCATTGACTTCAAAAAATATATTCAGTTTTCCTTTACTAGCACTACAACCTCTGAAGCACCGACACTTCATGTTGAAGACGTGTCCGGTGTCCAATACATGTCAGACACCGATACTGACACCGACACAGACACTTCAATACTAATATTTTTCAAATTAAATCTGGTGTCACGTGTCCATGTCTGGTGTTTGTGTTTGTTTAGTGTTTGGAGTCCGTGTCTGTGTCTGTGCTTCATAGACTACAACACAGATGAAAATGAAAATTACCTTCATTTTTGGAGGATGCCGTTTTTTCTGCAATGCCTTATTGTCTTCTTGAATGTTTTTAACTCGAGTTTTACTCATTTGGTTAGAGGGTTTCTTCCTGCTCTTGGAAGAATTAGTACAAGATTGATTTTCTTTTCCTTGTGTATTCTCTGGCAAACCAAACAACAGACAAAAGCCATGAGAGAAGGGATACACTCTTTTTGACACAAAAACTTAACTTCAACTAATGCAGGCTCAAAAACAACCACTTAATGATATGTTTCTTACCTTGGAGTGTTACAGATATTGGTGGATTATCAACTGTTTGTGAAAGAGACTTGAATTTTTCCAATTTGGGACTATTTATTGTTGTTTGGTTTGAATTATTTGGAAGAGGTGAATGCTCCAATTTCCTTTTAGAAGATGATATGTAGACAGCTTCTTGATACAAATCTTGCCTGTAATGCACAACCTTCTCTTCAAGCCTAACAATTTCCTCTTCCAGAACTGCCACTTCAGCCAGAAGTTCAAATATCTACAAAAAAAATAAATTTAACTTCAACAGTGAAATTGTGAAATTTCACTTATCTGATCATATGTAGCACCAGCACTTCAGATCGAAGACATGTTCGGTGTCAAACACGTGTCAGTGTCGGACACCAACACAACGACACATCTGTTTACATTCAATCACTTTCATTTCCTCAAATTATCAGTGTCTACGTGTCGGCGTCGGTACGGAAAAGGACTTATAACAACAAATAATTTAGGAGAGAATTCATTTACTAACATAAGGAGGGAGATAAGGAGGAAGACGAGGAAGTGCTCCCAATGGTCTTTTGAAAGCTCTTTCCAAGGCCCTATGAATATTCTCCTCATGCCTAAGCTTCTTCTTTAACCTATCAACCTGAAATCCTCAGAAAAATTCAACTCAGTTTCTAATGAGGAACAATACAATACAATTATTGTTGAAAGTTGAAAACAGAAATAAGGAAACAGTGGCAATTACATCTTGTTGCAATGCCAACTTTCTTTCTCTACTTGAAACTTTTCCACTTTTACTTTCATTTCTCAAGCTTCCCTGCATCATCTACATTTTCATTCAGTGCCAAAATGATTAGAATCCATCGACACAGATTCTAAAATAAGAAACAATATGTCAAATCCCAGAAGCTAATTCACAAAGGGGAAAAAATTTAAAATCTTGCTTTTTATCTTATTACCAAAAATGGAAATTTCTTGTCATTGAAATTGAAGCTAAATTTATCATGAAAGTGTTACACTGCTAAAATATGTTGATAATAACAATAATGAACTTGTTATACTGTTCAAACTTTTTTTCAAACACATAAAAGACATGAATGAAAACTTTTCTGACTTCAGACTTTATCAAGTTTAATCAAATTTTCATGTGCTATTGGATTTGGATTAGAGCTTTTATTTCCAAGTTCAAATTTTAAAATTTCAGCTAAAAATTTGAAATCTCATCTCATGAACTTGAAACCCAATTGGAAGAAAAATACAAAACTGAATAAAGACTTTGATGAGCTGGTTTCGAGTAATTAAAGATCAAACCTTTATATACATCCACCAGACATTAAAAGAATCAGCTGAGTGATCCAGAAGACGAAGACAAGATTGAAAACTTGATAATAAATGAAGCAAACAGAAGCTTCATCATCATCCCAAGAAGATTTCAAATTACAAAACTAACTTTCAATATATATAATATAGTTAAAGAAGAAGAAGGAGAATATGGATGGTGGTGGAAGGAACAAGGAAGAGAGTGTTAAGATTTAAGAGTCCAATTGTTTCATTCCACCGCTCGAAATGAAAAAGAATATTATAATGAAAAATGTGTTGTGTAATGTATAGGTAAAATTGTTGAAGTTTGATAATGGTGAATGAAAATATGAAAGAGACTAAAGAATGGAGATAGATGTGCTGGAGGCTGGAGCAGCTAACACTGGTCCTCACAGAGTGCAGCACAATAAGACACAACTAGTAGCTGCTACTTGGATTGAAATTGAAGGTTGAAAGTGAAAGCTACAAATAAACAAAAGCTTATGTCATCTTCAACTCAAGTGAAAAGTGAATCATTCTGTATTCTTTTTCTTTTTAATATTTTAAGTGTTTGTGTTTTCACTTTTAAGTTTTAACCAAGATAGATCTTCTACCTTTGTGTTTTTCATATGTGGAGGAGAGGATATGAGGAAAAGCTAGATAAAAAAAAAGTAGAAAGTAAAAGGAATGATAAATGTGAATGGTTTAAAAAAATGAAAAAAGTTAGGTTAATTTATAGCTTCATTTAGGCTCAATTATACTAGCATTTTTTTATAAGATGGGGACTTCCCCCGAATTTATTAAAAAAACCAAAATAAGAGGACAGAAGAAAAATCAAGGGGAGAGTAGACTAAAACCCTTGACAAGAAACAGGTTAAAACCAAAGTAATTTGAAGGGTCTCGTAGCATGAAGGACCCTTAAAACAAAAAAGAGACAAATTAAGGACCAACTAAGGAGCTAAAAAGCTCTATTGACAAACCAAAAGTCCAACTAGGAACTCAAATAAATCAGCCAGATCAAAAAGAGGCAGAGACTGAATTTTTCTTGGAACGGGTGTTATAGCAAACACTATTCTGAACCATTTTCATTTTTTGTCAAAATTTCTTCTTTTGGGACTTAGACACAATCGGCTCGGGATAATCAATCTGAGCAACTGTTCCTTGGCTGTCAGGAGCTACAGTGTCTGCCTCACCTTCTAACTCATCACACCAAAGATTTCCTAATGGTCTCATTTCAGATGCTACCACTAGATTAGACGTAGCATCGGACTTTACTAGCATTTAGCGAATAACTTACGGCGATTAAATTCGTAGAAGCAATATAAATGTATTTGGTAACCATTATAGTTTAAAACACTTTTCCAAATGAAGTGGTGTTTGAGCTTATAACATTTCATTTTTCTCATGTTTTACCATAATTATTTTAATTATTTTATTTTGTACTATATTAAAATTGTATATTTATGTCATTTTATATAAGTTAGTTAACAGAAGCATTTTCCTAGCGGCCAAAATAAAAGGAAGGTTGATCGAAGGATCAGATCTACGTGAAGCTTAAAATACAGCGAGCTTAGGTGCAAGACAATCCTCGGATTACTAATTTTACGAAACACTTCAAATTCATACGGCTAAGTTATCTATTATCAGCTATAAACTCATTTGGTATAAACTTATTTATACTGTTATACATTATAAGCTACTTTTTACCTTACAGAGCTTAATACTCTTTTTTGTAGATAAGCAAATATTTCATTCAAGGAGCACTAGGGGTGCTCAAACCCAATCAACAAGATGAGTTACATATTGTTTAGGCAATCTAGAGGATTAATCCACCACGTGGAAATTGACAAACTTGAACTAGACCCCCCTCTATACACAATCCAGCTCCAAGATAAGCTCTTAATGCGGATCACTACGGATTCAATAAAAGACTCCTCATTTCTAAAGACAAGCCCGTTGCGAGCCAGCCAAATACACCAACAAGTCGTGACTCAAATCAGGTATTTTATTTTTCTTGACCTTCTCCCTTTGCACAATTTTCCAAATCCAGGCATGTGATCAAGAATAGATGTTGCTTCTAAACGTTGAACCCCCAACCAATCGCAAACACAAGACCAAATGTCGTGAGCAAAGCTGCAACTCAAGAACAAATGACAAAAGTCTTTGCGATGATCCAAGCAAAACGGACAACCAGCTGCTGTTTTAGTTTGTATAAAATGACGGCGAAAAAGAAGATCTCTGGGGGGCAAAGAATCACGAAGTAAACGCCAACCGAAGATAGTGACTTTGGACGGAGTGATTGTTTTCCAAAGCTTCACAAGAATACGCTTCAAATTGCTTCCATCTGCTTCGGATTAAGAGACAAGAGCCTCGTTGCCAGGGACAACAACAATTTCGGTCAACAACCTGTAGCACGAGCTGACCGAAAACACCTTTGAGACTTCTTGCAACCATACCCAAGCATCGCGCCCCTCCCTTAAAGGGTAAACATCTTGTAAAATATTGTGTAATTCAGCAGCCTCTTCGGCAGAAACCGGATCCTGAATAAGCATCCATGGCTCCTCCCAAAGTCAAGAGTCACCAACCCACGAACCAATGTCATCTACCATGGCTGTTTTGAAGGAACAACCTGCATAAAGATTAGAAAAAACAGCACAAATGGGTGAATTTCCAATCCAATGGTCTGTCCAAAAACGAGTGGATGCACCGTTGCCAAGCTTCCTTCTCAAACTCAAACAAAACCAGCCACGGTTGGGAAGAGAGCTTTCCAAATTAAGCAAATCTCACAACCAAATAGAACCAGCCGACCCCCTATTAAAAACCTCCACCGAACCATGAATGAAAGCTAAAGAAAAGTCACCGTATTTAAACAGTAACAACTCCCTCCAACTCGCATACTCTTTCACTAACATCCTCCACTTCCACTTGGATAATAGAGCCATGTTGAACAACTCTAAATTTTTAATGCCGAAGCCGCTCTCCTTCTTCGGACGGCAAAACTTATCCCAAGCAATCCAATACATACCTCTATCACCTTCATTATACCCCATAAGAAATCCCTTTGAATCTTGACCATGACATTCAACACCAAGTTTGGAGCTTTGTAAAAAGAAAGGAAATAAAGTGGAATGCTATTTAAAACTGTGTTGATAAGAGTGACCCGACCTCCAATAGATAAATAGCGACCCTTCCACGATACAAGTCTCTTCCGAAGCATATCAATCACCGGCTTCCAAGTGGCTGCCCTATGCGGATTAGCACCAACCGGGATGCCCAAAAACTTAAACGGAATGGATTCCATTCTGCAATGAAGAAAAGTGGATGCCGTTGAAAGAAACTCATCCGCCACATTAATACCGATAAGCTTACTCTTATTGAAATTTACCTTCAAACCGGATACAAGTTGAAAACCTCTCAAAATAGACTTGATACTCCAAAGATTCTCCCTTGTAGCCTTTCCCATCAACATTGTGTCATCCGCAAATTGCATAATAGAAAACTTCAAATTATCATTAACGACATAACCGTGAAAAAAACCAATCGCCACTGTAACACCCAAAATAATTTAACTAATTATTTGATTAAATTATTTAAGTGTTGCATATTTATTAATATATTAAAATTATTAATATGTTATTTTATTTTAAATTTAAGGGGGTGGTGTTGATAATTCTGGGACGATGGGATTGGCCCAAGAAGCCCAAGTCCGTCAGCTAAGGCTCCTAGGCGCATAGGGTATGATGCTATTCGCATCATTTGTGCATGAAAGGGAAAAGAAAGAAAACGTAAAAGAAAGAAAAAGAAAGGAGAAGAGAGAAGAGAGATCGCGAGAGAGTGAGAAGAGGAAGAAGGGCGCGATCGCTAGGGAGAAAGGGAGAAGGAGGACTTCGTGTTGCTGTGGTTTTGTTGGTGACTCCGTAGGAAGGACTTCGTCTTCGGTGTAATCAAGGTAAGGGTGGGTCTTACCTTATAATAGGGTTTATAAGGGGTTGTATGTGGGTTTTAGAGATTACATTGATCAGTTCGTGATTTTATTGTTGTTGTTGATGTGTGATTGAAATGTATGTTGAGTTGATGCCCTATATGCGTTGTTGAAATGTGCAAGAGTTATGAGATGTGCGTAAGATTTGTATTGTATGCCAAATAATTGATAAAGTGTGTATTTGAATGTATGAAAGTGAATTTGAGATGTTAGAAATAATTGTTGAATAATTGAACATAGGTAAGCTTGGAAAAAAATTGAGTTTGAAGGACCCTAGGCGCCTTAGGCGCCATTGTTGTTGCCAATTCCATGCATTGTTGCTGCTGTCTGGGCGCCATGGGTGCCTGTTGCCTATCTGCTGTGTTTCGGTGTTGCTGCCTTGGTGCAGTGGCGCCTCGGGCGCAGGATCCCTGTGCCTGGGCGCCAAGGGCGCCTAAATTTTGCTGCCCGTGTTGTGTTCCCAAGTTATATTTCTAGGTAGTCATGTTATTTGGATGTCGTTGTGGTTGAGTTTTGGTTGCTAGGCTGTATGTCCTGAAACGTCACTGGGATCCCCTCCCCCGGGAGCCATGTTGCCTGCCTTGTTTTCTGTTGCAGTTTTTGGGTCCCTATGCCTAGGCGCCAAGCCATTTATGTTTCCCTTGATGTTTTAGTCTCTGTCTCAGGGTGGGATACCTTGCCTAACTATACTAAGTTGTTCCAGTGTGGCTCCATGTTGTTCCAGTGCTGTTTGGGAAGGCGCCTTAGGCGCCCATGCACATGTTCTATTGCCTGTGTCACTGGTTCTGGTGCCCCAAGCGCCCAGAACTGGTTGTTATATCATATGTTGTGGGTTGGACCTTGCTCCTGAGCACTTTGTGTACTATTGTGACATTTTGGTGGGTGCCCTGTCCCTGGGCGCCAAATCCTGCGCTGTGTTGCCAATCCTGTTCCCTGCGCCATTTTCTGTGTCTGGGCGCCAGGATCCCTGCTGCGCCAGTTTTTGGTGTTGCTGCGCCATTTCCTGTGTCTGGGCGCCAGGATCCCCCTGCGCCAGTTTTTGTGTTGCTTGTTGCTACTCCTGTCTAAGTTGCGCCAGTTTCCTGCGCCAGTTTGCCTGCGCCAGTTTTTGTGTGCTGCTGTTCCCTGCTAGGCGCCCAGCGCCTGGGAGCCATTTTCAGCACGTGTCTCAGTTTTGTCCCAAATTTGTTTTTGACGTATCTTTTGACTCGGGTGTCCGTTTTAAGTGCTTCAAAGTGTGTTTCGAAGCTCGTTCAGTCCTCTATCTGTATATGCTACTGTAATGTGGAAAATAATTAATTTAGCTGAAAGTTTCCGGACACTTGTATGTTGCCAATGATGTGGTTAAGTGGCGGTGGGTCTACGGATCAAAATTTTGTGATGATGTAGGCTGCGGTCTTGACGTTGTGATTGATAATGATGATGTGTGTGACTTGTGGTTGTGAAAAATTATGCTTGTTGATTGATCATGGAGTCACATGCATACATTAGGCTGCGGTCTTGACGATGCATTTTTAGGCTGCGGTCTTGACGTTATTTTTTCGGCTGCGGTCGCGACGTGCCCATTTGGCTAATGAGAAGTGATGATGGTACCACATGCATTCTGCACCTCATACATGCATGCTTATCATTAATAATTTTGTTGGTGTGTGATATGACTGCGTGACAATACATGTATATATAAACTGTGAGTAGTTTTATATTTATATTGTGGATGTTGATATATATATATATATATATATATACTATGAAAGTTGCTATACCTATATATAGATATATAATCAAAAATATAAAAATGTTGCTATGATGGGTGTAGTTCTATATTCTAGCATACTGCTTGTTACAAGCCTTATTATGCGGTTTAGACTCACCCCTTTGTTGTTTATTACTATAGGTAACCATGAGTGAAGGGTGTTATTCTTCATTCCTGCATCGGTCTAGTGCTCTGATACGTAACACTCAGGGGATGGGCGCTAGTTTTCTTTTGTTTGTTCATTTGAGTTGTTGAACAATTTTATTAAGATTTTTATGTTATTGTTGAGGCTGCGTTATGTGTGATGAGATTTATTTTTATTCCGCTGCGAGACGTTGTAGTTCCTGTTATGCGAACTGAAACAATAATATATCTTTGAGGATTCCATCCCATTGCTGTGTGTTGCGTAATTGTATTAATTTTTAAGAGAACCTTGTTACTATAATGTTGTTGTTTTGTGCGAAGAAAATGTAGCATCCCTTTGGACGTGTTGAAAAATAATTTTTGAACTCTGATAATTTTTATTTAAATACCGGGCAGAAATGGGGTATTACAGCCACCGCTTGATTCACAGATCCGTCAAACCTTCGGCCACGATAAGGAAAAGAAAAGGTGACAGTGGATCCCCTTGTCTCAACCCCCTCTTTACCTTGAAATTGCTAGAAGGGCTACCATTAACTAGCACCGACATAGTATTAGAAGTAACACACGCTTCCAACCAATTGATCCATCTTCTCGGGAATCCCATCCTATACTTCATCTAAAATAAAAAATCCCATGATATTGAATCATAAGCCTTCTCAAAGCCCACCTTAAAAAATAAACATTCATCCTTATTTCTCTTTGCATGGTCAACAACCTCGTTAACAACCACCACACCATCCAAAATCTGTCTACAGCACAAAAAAGCCGATTGACAACTAGAAATAATACCTGGAAGCACCCTCTTCAACCTACTAGCCAGAACCTTCGCCAAGATCTTATAAAGACAACCAATCAAACAAATAGGCCTGAACTCACCTAAACCTTGAGGGTTGTCGTTCTTTGGAATGAGAGCAATAAAAGATGCAGAGATAGCTTTAGGAAGAAAAGCTTTGGAATGAAACTCATTGAAAAAATCGACCACTTCTTGCTTCAACAATTCCCAAAAAACTTTGATGAACCTCATATTATAACCGTCGGGACCCAGGCTCTTATCACCATCACAATTCCACAAAGGCTCCCTTATTTCCTCCTCCGTGAAAAGCTCCACCAAATAATCACAATCCGCGTGGGGCACTTGAGAAAAATCAAGCCCATCAAGATTGGGGCGAATATGACTTGGCTCCACGAAAGCATCCTCAAAATGCTTTCTAACAAAATCCTTCACCTCACTAACATCTTCAATCAAATCCTCATTATCTCTAAGAATCACCAGATTGCAACGCCTTCTTCTATGTTTCATTAAGGAATGGAAATATTTGGAATTCATATCCCCTTCTTTAATTCACCTAGTTCTCGATTTTTGAGATAAATTTGTCTCATTTACCCGAATTCCTCTCCAAAAATTTACTGACACCTCTCTTCTATTCACAATTTCATCTCCAATCCGCCCCTCACTAAGAGCTTGATCCCACAAATTAAGATCACTAACCAAAGATTCAATCTTTAAATCACGATAGCCAAAAACCTCCCTATTCCAACCTCTCAACTTCCCTTTGAGCAATTTCAGCTTTTCCTTGATGATAAAAGCTTTAGTACCCATAACATTGAAAGTCGCCCAACAATCATTGACAAAAGGAACAAAATCAACATGCTCAAACCACGCATTAAACACCCTGAACGGCTTTGGACCCCAATCCTTCAAAGAACGAAGTAACCAAATCGAACAATGATCCGATATATCTCTGTTACCTATCCACTGGGCTGAGATTCCCCATAAATCAATCAACCCATCTGACACTAGAAATCTATCTAGTCTACTCATAGAAGTACCACTCCAACTGAACCATGAAAACCTCTTACCAGAAACCGGTACATCAACCAACTCCATATGAGATATGAAATTGTTAAAATCAGAAATATCAATGGCTGAACTCTCGCCCCCTCTCCCTGCCCTTTCCTCCGAACAAGACAACGCATTAAAGTCCCCTATAATGCACCATTCGCCTGTGGCTAAATTCTGCTTAAGATTCACCAACTCCAACCAAAGACGTCTCCTAGCCGAAGTGGAGCAAGGAGCATATACATTAATAGTATGTATCATCATATTACTAAAAGCCACACTAACACCAACGAGACCTTCTCCCGTGAATGAGGATACGACAGTCCACACATCATCCTGCCACGTACTTAGGATACCCCCTGATAATCCACTTGAAGGCTTAGAAATCCATTTAAACGAACGATTTCCCCACAAAAGCCCCACCTCCATCTCCAAAAGAACCTCCCTCTTCGTTTATTGAATGCAAATAAAATCAAACTTACCTAGTTGACAAGAGACGCTAACTGGCGACGTTTACCACGATTGTAACGCCCCAATTTTATTAAAATCTATTTTGAGATGAATTGGTGAAATGATTGAAGAGATTAGAGAGTTATTGGCGTGAGAACCATGGTATAAATGACTAGAATTGAGGTTAGGTTTTTCAAGGTTTTGTGTTCTCAATCGAACTCCGTTTTGAATGGTTCTTGTTTAGTTGGAGAGTGGACCTAATTCTCTACAAAGTAGGCATTGGTTTCATAAAATTTCATTAAGAAGTGAGAAAGGAAATTTGGTTGCAAGTTGAGTGAGAAGTTCCGTCCAAGTTTGGTACCTCATTGTAGTATTTTGAAAATCTGCACCAATTGGTTACTTATTTTGGGAATTAAAAATCATAGATAGAAACTACACTCCGAGAGATTTCCAACGAGTGGTCATTTGTTAAAATCCGATGTCGTTTGCTATTTTAATCAAGAGAAGGAAGAAAAGAGTAGTCTGCGCATGTATGCTGTTGTTGCTGCCATTTCGCGCCCAAGTCGCGCCTGGCTCGCGCTCCGCGCGCGAGTTCGCGTATATAGCTGTGTTTCTGCGCAGCTAGGGCTTTTCTTGCCGTTTTCACTCTTTTTATCATATCTTTGTCTCTGGAGCTCCGATTGTGACGCCGTTTGTTGCGTTCTTCTCGTATCGCAGAGGGCTTCGATAGAAGAGCAATTCCAGAGTTAGAATCCAGAAGTGGTGAGAACGAAAATTAATCTCCCTGCAATCTAAGAGAGAGAGAGAACTTGCGATCGTGAGAAGGAGAGAAGAAGTGTAGATCGCGTGGATTGTTGCTGTTGTTTCGTAGGTGACTTGTAGTGATCTCTTGTCTTCGTGAAAACCTAAGGTAAGGGTGAGCGTTTCGATTGAATATAATTGGGTATGTAATTGGGGTTTTTGGGGGTTTTGATGTTATCGATATTATTTTGATGTCATTGATGTTATTTTGATGTTGTTGATGCCCTTTCGATGTTGTTGATGTGATTTTGATATTGTGATGAAATTGATATTGTGATGAAATTGATATTGTCGAAGAGTTTTGATGAATTTTGATGATTTCTAGATGAGCATTTTGATGATTTCTTGATGAACATTTTGATGGTTCCTTGATGAACTTTTGATGAGTTGTGTGATGAACAAGTCGTGTTTTGAGGTTGGTGATGATTGGAAAAGAGTTCATGATGTGAATATGACTGTTTTCTCCACTGTTTTCTTGCTGTTTTCACACTGTTTTCTCAGTTTTTAAAGGCGATACTTTCCCAACAAAAATATGATGTTTCTTTCATAAAAAAATGTGATGTTTCCCACTAATAAAAATGTGACGCTCCCAATTCAAATGCAATGTTTTCCCAAGCTTGAAAATGTGGTTTCTTCCGAATTTAAAATGTGATGTCCTTCAAATTAAGATGTGATGTTTACTCAATTAAAACGGGATGTTTTTCTAAACTCCAAATGTGTGGCTACCCAAACTTCAAAAAGGATATGTGTGATAATGATGTAATATGATTATGATGAATTGTGAAGAATGTACTCTATGAGTATGGCTTTAATAATGTTGTAATGTGATTGGGATGAATTGTGACGAATACACTCTATGAGTGTTTGATGACGATGATGATGAGTACTCCAGGTGAGTGTTTTGATGAAATGCACATGTGTATATAGAGTCTCATGGCATGTGCATATCGTGAAGAATAGGCTTCGGCCTCCTGTGAAGAATAGGCTTCGGCCTCTTGATTGTGATGAGTATGGTACCATCATGCATATGCCCTGGAGGGGGTTGCATTCACATGCACTTTCAGGACGGTGATTCCTTGAAATTAATTGTGTTTGAATTGATATTCTCTGATGATGAGTTTGATGATACTGATGATGTCGTATGATTTACTGTTCATATTACTCTGTTTATGCTTGATTATGTTTTATTGAAATTCTCACCCCTTCTGCTTGGAATGTTGCTCTATTGTGGCAACGCTGCAGGTAACCGCGAGTGAAGGATCTGCTGCCTTCCTCATTAGCTCTTGGGATGTATTTTGTGTTGCTCTCTGATACTGTAACACCTAGGGGGCGTGGGTGAAACTTGATAAATTATTTGATTGGTTGTTTAATGATTTTATCGATAAATTGAGACGCGTTTTGAGAGTCATTAGTGAGTTGTTGTTTATTCCGCTGTGATGGGATTTTCGAGGACTTGATTTTTCATGACGGTTGTTTGTTGCACAAATTTGAACAGTGCAAATGATGAGTTTGCTTTAATGAAGTTGTAGCATTTCTTTTCTATCAATTAAAATAATATTTTTGAAAGAGAATTACTCTGATAAATGACGTGTAATATAAGGGTAGAAAAGGGGTGTTACAACGATCGCCCCACCGGCAAATATATGGAGATAGTAAATTCATTGAGCACGCATGGTTTGCGCCCTCTTAGAAATCGAAGCCTCATCTCTACTTTCAGCAGCCTCAATCATATCAACATATGTATCGTCCGACAAATTTCCTTGGATTCCCAATTTTTTGGCCTCGTCCCAAACCCGCTGAGCTACAGTTTTTCCTTGTAGAATCCAATACTTGTTATTACAATTTGCTATATCCGAACTAGAAATAGAACCATCACACAAAATAGTACCAGCCGAGAACAAAGATGAAGAATTCTGCCTTGTGTTATTCGACTTAGACAACGTCTGTCCTCCAACACCAGGCACTTCCGGCACCTCTGCGAGTTCCCTTGTTGCTTTCTTCAAGTTGCCATCTTTCGGGTTGCGTCTTATACCCACACGAAGAAGCTTACGTTGCTTCTTGGACCTAATCAGGTTGGACCTCTCTTTGGTAGTTGAAGGGAGTTCTACATCTATAGCAATTGGGCTGGCGCACGCAAGCAGAGCATCATTTCTAGTTGGGCCAGAAACGGATTCAATCAAATCCACAACTTCCTTGGTACCGGATAATTGTGTTTCCTCCACATGGCTAGACGCCGAATTCAAATCATGAAATTGGGTCCCACCAAACATAACTTGTTGATCTTTTTTTTAAACAAACGAAAGGAGCTTCGTTAAAACCTTCTGATGCAAAACCCTCCTTAGGGAAAAAACATCTAGAAGGAAAGAGTACTCCCCCCGATTTCATTAAAAAACAAAAAAATACAAACAAACAAGGGGGGGACATAAACCAAAACCCTTGCTAACAAAATTAATGCTTGAACCGAAAATAAGGAAGACCAACCCTATTACGGTGGAAATTATCCCTGATAAATGAGGGAATAGAGCTCCACCACTGATACCCTGACAGAGAAACCCCATGAGACGCAAGCTTATCAGCACAATGATTCCCTTCCCTATAAATATGAGTACAAATGAAGTTCATGGATTTGAGAAGAACCATGCAGTTAAGCCAGCGAGTACGAAGATTCCAAGGCACAATGTTTTGAGAGGAGAACGCCATAACAGCCAGATGAGAGTCACTTTCAATCCATAAACGGTGCCATCCCTTGCTGTAAGCCACCTCAATGGCTATAATGACACCCACTAATTCAGCATGAAGAGCATAATTTATACCTAGGGGGAGCATAAAACAACCAAGAGATGCAGCATTGCTATCACGAAAAAGACCCCCACAAGCAGCTAGACCGGGAGAGCCCCTAGCAGCGCCATCTGTATTACATTTAACCCAAAAGCAAGGAGGGGTTTTCCAAAGAACCTCGATAATTATAGGAGCCCTACGAGGCTTACAATCAATAGAAAAAGCCTTAAGAATCAAAAAATCCTGAATGGAGGCGGAAGTGAAGCCTTTGCTCATATTTCCAGAAAGGTTCACATTTGCCGTAATCAAGTTTTTCAAGTAACTGGGCAAGATCCTTTTATTGTCAAAACGAATCTTATTCCAAGCGTGCCAAATAGCCCAGAAGACATTAATAACAACAGCGGTCACAACATCCTGTACTTGTTCAGACCAGGGGCGCAAACAAACCTCGAGAATCAATTAAGGGGAGGAGATGTCAATAGTAAGAGAGAGCTTATCAGTAAGACAGGACCAAAGTTGCTTAGCAAAAGAGCACTCACAGAAGAGATGCAAAGAGGACTCTAACTTCGCTTCACAAAGACTGCACATGGAAACATTGCCACAACCACGGCTTCTAAGCTGCTCATCAGTGGGCATGCGGTTGTTGAGGATGCGCCAAATAAGAAAAGACTTGGAGGGAGGGATAACATTTCGCCAAATAGTCTTGCACCACCTATAAGGTTGCCCAATAGGCCTATAGAAAAGATAAGCAGTTTTAAAAGTAAGCATACCGTCGGAAGAATTCTTCCAAATCAACTAATCCTGCGAGTCAAAGGATGGGAGGTCTTTTGTATGAAGAAGCGGAGCCAATTGAGGAAAATTATTTGCTAAAATGATGGAATACACCAATGCCCATTCCGAATGAAGTCACAAACACGGGCCTTGAGATAGTGATGAAGATGCTCTGGGACATTGAGAAGAGAAACCAAGGGAGCCGACACCCAGGGATCAAGCCAAAAATTGACATAGTCACCTTTACCAATTTGCCAAATGCAATTGTCTTGAATGGCGGAGAGATGAGCTCTCAAATCACCCCAAAAAGAAGAACTAATATGATAAGAGATCGGAGTATTATTTCTGAAGACACGGGATCTGAACAAGACAACCCAGCAATTCTGGGATATACTGAGCTCCCAGCAAAGCTTGAGGTAGGCTGCCTTATTAATATCTTTGAGAGATCTAATTCCTAGACCTCCCAAGTTGGTCTACAGACCTTATGCCAAGCCACAGTAACCACTTTACGGTGATTGACGTCCCCAGACCAAATGAAATTTCTAATCCAAGAATCCACCATATTCAACAGAGAATTAGGCCATTTGTAAATCCTAAAGTTGTAAACTAACATACTTTGAATAACCGACTTGACCAGTTGAGCTCTTCCGGCAATAGAGATCAGCGAAGCTTTCCAAGCAGACAGCTTAGCTTTAATCTTGTCAGCAATAGGCATTAAATAAGCAGCTTTAGGCTTACCTTTGAAAATAGGAATTCGCAAGTAAGTGAAAGGCAACTGGCCAATAGAGAAGCCCAAAAGATCAGCAATGCGACGCTGGCGCGTAGTAGGAACGACGCCCAAATAAACAGTAGATTTTCTAGAGTTAACAATCTGACCAGAAGCTTCACCATATTTGGTAAAAAAGTTGATAAGATTTTGAAGATTACTCTGGGAAGCTCTGCAAAAAATCATGATATCATCAGCATAAATGGTATGAGAGGGAACCTGAGTGCCTCTTGGACCATTAATTAATTGAAGATCTCCATCCTGCACCAACTTGGAGATGCCTCTGCTCAAAACCTCCTCAGCCAAGCAAAAAAGAAGGGGGGGAGAGGGGGTCCCCTTGACGCACACCACGCTTGCAGCTAAAGAACCCAGAAGGCTTGCCATTAACTGAAATAGAGAGCTTCGCAGAGTGCAAAAGGACATTAACCCAATTGCAAAATTTTTGATTAAAACCAAAAGCCTTGAGGACTCTAAGAAGGAACTGCCAGTCCAAAGTATCAAAAGCTTTCGGGATATCAACTTTTAAAGCCATATTACCACCAAAAGATCTTTTATGCAGCATATTAATAGCTTCAGAAGTTAAACAAATGCAATCAGATATGTTCCTACCTTGAATAAAACCACGTTGTTGAGATGAAACAATACGGGGAGCAATTTTGGCAAGACGGTCTGCAAGCACCTTAGTAATGATCTTGAATTTGAAGTTTGCAAGGGCAATAGGCCGAAACTTCTCAATACTATCAGCTCCATTGATTTTTGGAATAAGCACCACCAAGTTAGAGTTGAAGTTAGGGAGCAGCCAGCCATGCTTGAAGAATTGCTGAACCGCTCTCACCAAATCATCGGAAATGATGTCCCAAAATTGCTAAAAAAAGAAAGCTCCAAAACCGTCCGGGCCAGGGGCACCGTTAGAATTCATAGAAAAGATGGCTCGTTTGATTTCCTCCATGTTAGGAATGTTGGTAAGCATTAAGTTCTCATCACCTGTAACAAGATTAGGAATAATATCTTCCACCATACTATTATCAAGACACTGGTTACTAGAGGAGAATATATTCTCAAAATAATTCACAACATGAGCTTCTATATCATTAGGGGATGTAAGCAACGCATCACCGTGTTTGAGGGCATTAATCTGCTTGGTAATTTGTCTTATCTTGACCATCTGATGGAAAAATTTAGTGTTACGGTCGCCTTGAGAGTGCCAATTTAGTCTGGCTTTTTCAAGCCAAAAATCCTCTTGGGAAGCTAAAGCTTGACGTGGCTCAAGCTGATGTAATTTTTCCTGCTCTATCAATATCTCTGAGTAGCCATCATTATCAATTTGCGCTTGAACGTGGTCTAAGGATGCAGTTGCCACTTGCACCCTCAGATTAACGTCCCCAAAGACCTCTTTATTCCAAACCTTAAGCTTTACCTTAAGATTCTTTAGCTTTTGACTAAGGATTACCATAGGGCAACCAACAACGGGAGTTTCCCAAGCCTCCTTAATCAAAATCAGGCAATCAGGATGACTCGCCCAGGTTCGAAGGAATTTGAAAGAAGAAGGGTGAACACCACCTGCAATCTGAAGATCAAGTAATAAAGGGAATTGATCAAACTTAGATTTAGTGAGAGTAGAGCAGGAAATACCAGTATAAAAGGAAAAGCAGGCGTCATTGCAGATGGTACGATCCAGCCTTTTTTCTGTGCAAACCCTGCCTTTACGGCCATTTGACCAAGTGAACTGAACACCCCTCGTCGGAAGGTGAATCAAGTTATTCAAATTGGTCCAATTCTGAAAATCCTCACTAGCTATTTTTGAAGGGGTGCCACTGCCTCTATATTCATGAGTGCCCAAAATAGCATTCCAATCACCAATAAAACACCAGGGGATTTTATGAGTTTGCTGGAGATGGTTAAGCTCCTTCCAGAGAGCTCGTCTACCAAGATAGTTACAAGAAGCATATATAGCCGAAATACCGACCGTAGTGTTGTTGACCTCCACGCTAAAAGACACATGCTGATCAGAGCAAGCGATAACTGTAGGACTAAAGTTGTCAGAACAGGCGGACCAGAGATTAGGAAGAAGATTGTTCCTGTCATTTGTAGCGAAGACTTTCATACCAAGACGCGACCAATACCTGCTGGGAAAATCATCATGCGAACACCAAGGCTCTAAAACAAAAATGAAATCAGGCTTGTTAGAAGTACAAAGCCTTTTAAGGGCTAATCTAGTGGGGGGATTAGCAAGACCCCTTGAATTCCAATAAAGGCACTTCATTGGGCAAGACTTTGCGAGCCAGCCCTTGAACGGGTGATAATTGGAGTAGCATCTCTCTTCTTCTGTCTCAGCTTTCTCTTTTGGGACTTCGTGAGCACTATACCACCTGAGGACAAAGAGTCCCTGAGAACCCTCCCATCATCATAATTATCATTAACGCATACCTCCAAATCCTCTGTAACAGCTCTCCCTGAATTGCGCAAAGCCATTAATGCCTCATTGAACTCGCCCTCTTCGAATTCATCATCGTCGGACATTCCACCGGTGCCGGCGAACTTGTCTCCAAAGGATTATTCTTCAGAAGACGAAGAATCTGAATCTCCAAATCCTCTGTAACACCAATCTTCAACAATTTTTATGGTAAATGGAACATTGTTAATAAACACATGAACCACCCTATTAATTGATTCCGTTTCATGAGTGTGAACCATATTCCGAGCCACGTCGAAGGACCTCTTCCTATGCGTTTTATCATCTGCCATAATGGAAGCAATGGCAAAGGCAGAGATTTTAGTGAAGAAATCCGCGTTCCACCCGTGAACCGGAATCCCATAACAACGGAGCCACGTTACCATTTCAGGGTCAACATCAGAAGGTTCACATGGACAAACCCATTTGAACTACTGAAAAAGCCAATCCTTCGCATCCTCAATGAAGCCCTTAAAATCTTCATCATCCTTATCTCCTTCGAGAAGAACCAAGTTTGAGCCCATGGGTGTAACTTTGATTGCAAAGACACCCTGTCTGATGAACTCATCTTGGATGGCATAGGACTTCCCGGGAAAGATAACCTCGCCCACTAAATGACCTTGGCGGTCACAACCCCTTGGGCGAGTTCTATCCGGGCCGACTCCTGGTAAACTGTGCCAAGGGTACACTTCAAGCTGACCGTGGTGGTCACGACCCGTTGGGCGAGTTCTATCCGGGCCGAGTCCTGGTAAACTGCGCCAAGGGTATACTCTAAGATGGCTTTGGTGGTCACGAACCCTCATAATGAGTTCTATCCAGGTCAAGTCTAGGTAAACTGTGTTCAGAGTATACTTCATTACAAATTATCCCGAGAGGCGTCGACAACCTAACCGCCTAAAGCAGGACAAATTTAGCGACTGTCTACTGGAAAAATCCTAAGTCCAACGAGAAGGCGCACACGCGGAAAATCACCAGTAGGGCGTGAGACCATGAGGTCACGCCTTGCAAAGAGAAGGGCGCAAATGGCGCCAGGATCCCATCTTCACAGTTTGCAAGAGCAGGGCGCCAAGATCACAGTTTGAGCTGCTGGGCGCCGAGGGCGCCAAGGTCATGGTGACGGCTTGCAACGCATGGGTGCCAAGGGCGCCATGGTCATGGTGACGACTTGCAAGGCATGGGCGCCAAGGGTGCCAAGGGTCATGGTGATGGCTGACAAGGCATGGGCGCCAAGGGCGCCAAGGGTCATGGTGACGGCTTGTAAGGCAAGGGCGCCAAGGGCGCCAAGGTCATGGTGACGGCTTGCAAGGCATGGGCGCCAAGGGTCAGGGTGACGGCTTGTGAGGCATGGGCGCCAAGGGCCCCAATTGCCATGGTGACGATTTGGAGGACATGTGCGCCAAGGGCGCCAGGTGCCATGGTCACGGCTTGTGAGGCATGGGCGCCAAGTGCAATGGTGACGGTTTGGAGGACATGGGCGCCAGGTTCCATGGTGACGGCTTGTGAGGCATGGGCGCCAAGGGCGCCAAGTGCCATGGTGACGGCTTGGGAGGCATGGGCGCCAAGGGCGCCAAATGCCATGGTGACGGCTTGCGAGGCATGGGCGCCAAGGGCGCCACGTGCCATGGTGACGGTTTGGAAGACATGGGCGCCAAGGGCGCCAGTTGCCATGGTGATGGCTTGTGAGGCATGGGGGCAAAGTGCCATGGTGACGGTTTCGAGGACATGGGCGCCAGGTGCCATGGTGACGGCTTGTGGGGCATGGGCGCCAAGGGCGCCAGGGGCCTTGGTGATGGCTTGGGAGGCATGGGCGCCAAGGGCGCCGAGTGCCATGGTGACGGCTTGTGAGGCATGGGCGCCAAGGGCGACAAGTTCCATGATGACGGTTTGTGATGCATGGGCGCCAAGGGCGCCCAAGGCCATGGTGACGGTTTTGAGGACATGGGCGCCAAGGGCGCCAGGTGCCATGGTGACGGCTTGTGAGGCATGGGCGCCAAGGGTGCTAGGTGCCATGGTGACGACTTGGGAGGCATGGGCGCCAAGGGCGCCAAATGCCATGGTGACAGCTTGTGAGGCATGGGCGCGAAGGGCGCCACGTGCCATGGTGACGGTTTGGAGGACATGGGCGCCAAGGGTGCCAGATGCCATGGTGACGGCTTGTGAGGCATGGGCGCAAAGTGTCATGGTGACAGTTTCGAGGACATGGGCGCCAAGGGCGCCAGGGGCCATGGTGACGGCTTGTGAGGCATGGGCGCCAAGGGCACCAGGGGCCATGGTGACGACTTGGGAGGCAAAGGCGCCAAGGGCGGCGAGTGCCATGGTGACGGCTTGTGAGGCATGGGCGCCAAGGGCGCCAAGTTCCATGATGACGGTTTGTGAAGCATGGGCGCCAAAGGCCATGGTGACGGCTTTGAGGACATGGGCGCCAAGGGCGCCAGGATCCATGGTGATGGCTTGTGAGGCATGGGCGCCAAGGGCGCCAGGTGCCATGGTGATGGCTTGGGAGGCATGGGCGCCAAGGGCGCCAAGGTGCCATGGTGATGGCTTGTGAGGCATGGGCGCCAAGGACGCCAAAGACCATGGTGACGGTTTTGAGGACATGGGTGCCAAGGGCGCTAGGGTCCATGGTGACGACTTGCAAGGCATGGGCGCCATGGTCTATGGTGACGACTTGCAAGGCATGGGCGCCAAGGGCGCCATGGTCTATGGTGACGACTTGCATGGCTTGGGCGCCAAGGGGTGCCATGGTCTATGGTGACTATAACACCCCGATTTTCATGCGTTGTGATTAATTTAGTATGTGTTTGTTTTATGAACTATTTTGATTGATAAGATTAAATTATTTGGTGTTTGAGTTATTAAAATTGAGTGAAGTCGCCTATAAGGTATTTTTATATGCTACTTGTAATATATAGTTGTTATTATATATATAGATATATTTTTATATAAATATTAGTATTTTTGATGTTATGTGTTCAAAAAATTATTTTGGGCTATTAGTGCACTAAAATAATAGTTGTAGTTACATTGAGCTTTTAAAAATGATTTAAAGTTGATTTTGGGTCTTACTACTCTTATACACCCCCTTCTATTCGCTACTTGCACACCCCTGCAACTTAAAACCCTTCCAGCAGTGCAGCCCATCGCCTAACCCAATTAAAACATGCAGCCCACAAATTTTGACTCGCAACCCGACCCACACCCTGGTCTTCTTCAACGCAAAATAGCTGCGAATTTTCCTCCCTCGTGTTCTCACACCTCAAGCCGCGGTCGAAACCCAAACTTCACCTATCCACACGAAATCCTGCGCTGAGCCCCATTCTGACCTCTGTTCAACGGATTTCTGCCTTTATCACGTGTTCCAGTCGTATCCCTTCTTGCGCGAAACTTCCATGGCCGCCACGGAAGTTGTTCCGGTTGCTATGGATGTTCTTAGCCACGTCGTATACTTTGTGCACCATCCCCACCGAAGCAAACTCGCATGATACGCGATTTCCCTACTTCTAGATGCGAACTGATACCTCCATGAGTCCAATCGTGACGTCGTCGCCGTTGCCGCCACATCAGTCACAAGTTCTAAAATCAGCTTCTTCCCTCTGTTGACACTTGGGTGTCCTTCTCAGTTCAAGCCCCTCTGTAATTCGTGCACTCGGACATTCAAAATCTTGGGTTCACAGTTTGAAATTGTTGTCACCACCTTATACCTCTATAGGTACTCTCTTTTCGAAACACGTTAATTCATTTATTGAGCTATTAATTATAGTCAATATTTTTAGTATATGACTTTTGTACTGTCATTGTTGTTGTTGCACGATTGTACGCATTCGAGTCAAACATTGTCCTGCTGGAATTGATTCACGCTTGAGAACTCGTAATTTGTCTCTGTAGAGATTTTCCCTTGGAAGACGCTTCAATATCAGGTAAGGGTGGGGTTCTAACTCTATAATAGCGTACATGAAGGGCTTTATGTGGGCAAATAAGGGATCCTATGTGTTTGTTTAATCCTTGAAATCTATTGTTGTTGTTTGAAAACTATTGTTGATGTTTGAAAACTATTTGTCAATGTTTGAATATATCTGTTGATGATTGAAATCAGTTTAGGGGTTTTTGAACACAATGATGCACAAAATTTGGGTCCCTGGGCGCATAGGGCGCCGTTGCTGATGTACTGGGCGCGAAGGGCGCCATGGGCGCCGTGTGTGGCTGCCCTGTTGTTTCCTGGGCGCATAGGGCGTCGTTTCCTGTTGTTTCATGGGCGCCGTATGTGGCTGCCCTGTTGTTTCCTGGGCGCCATGGGCGCATAGGGCGTCGTTTCCTGTTGTTTCCTGGGCACTGTATGTGGCTGTCCTGTTGGTTGCTGGGCGCACTGGGCGCCATGGGCGCCATGTGTGGCTGCCTCGTTCGTTTGCTGGGCACATTGGGCGCCGTCTTGTGGGTTGTTGGGCGCTTTAGGCGCATTAGGCGCATTAGGCCGACGGTTGACTAATTGTTGGTTAAGTCGTTGACTAATTGTTGTTAAGTTGCTAAATTGTTGACTCAGTTGTTGATTTGTTGATGATGTTGCACCTAGTTGTGATCACCATTGTGTGAAGTTGGCGACGTGTATCTGGTTGGATTGCCTCTATTTATTGGCAAGATATTATGTTGTAGGCCTATGGCCAACGTTGAATTTCGTTGTTGTTGTGTTGCTATGTAATCATTGTTGATTGTTTGTGCATTCACATCGTGTCGCATACATAGCATTTTCATGTTGGAGCTATGCTCAAAACACGATGGCCTGGATTGGCAAAGTGACGTGAAGGCTTATGCCTTGTTGATGCCTCTATTTACTGGCAAATTTTTACGACGACGACGGGAGTTCTGCTCCAATGGTACCACATGCATGTGCATAGTATTGAGTCGCATTCATATTGCATACTTGAGTAGCTATGTTGATGACTTGTGATTGATTGAAGTTGTTTGATGACGGTGAAGTGGTGAGCTTATGTCTTCTGATTCTAATGTACTGTTTTTCATATGTTCTATTATATGGTTCGATATCTCACCCCTTCTGTTTGAATGTTACCCACCCGTTGGTAACGTGCAGGTAATCACGAATGAATGCTGCTTACCTTCGTTAGTTCGAGTCGGTGTCGTCGCTCTGATACGTAACACTCGGGGGGGATGAACACTTGTTTTCCTTATTTGCTATGTTATTTTTATTGTTGAAACTAAAAGTCGTTACTATTAGAAGTTTTGCTAAATCTGAGCTGTCTTAAGTTGGTTAAAGATGCCACGATTATTTTGAATTGACTTTTGTTGTGAATCCGCTGCGTAGTATTGAAAGTTGACTTGTTTTAAAGACTAAAAAGATTTGTTTATTGGTTCATCCAAGTTAGCGTGTTATGTATCTGATTTCACAGGCGAATTGATTATGTTGTTTTATTTTTTTGTTGAAAGTGTAGCGCTCCATTTATTTGTTGGAAATTTTTATAACTCTGATTTTCGTATTATTTTACCGGGTAGAAATGGGGTGTTACAGTGACAACTTGCAAGGCATGGGTGCTAAGGGCGCCAAGGCCCAAGCTGACGGTTTGCATCGAGCAATGTCACAGGTTGTGACACCTGGGCACCAACGGCGCCAGAGTGAAGGTCTAGACAAACAGCAAAGTCATGATTTGCATGAAGTAAAGGGGGAAGATCAGGACATACACTTACCCAAAAGAAAGAAGAGAGAAACTTGCTCCAAGCTCAAATGTGTGATTCCAAGAAGCCTTATCCAAAATCCAAGCAATGAAGACCCACCTACTTATAGTGTGGGCGGAAAAAGTAATAAAATGATTTTTCTTTTTTCTTCAAAACAAAAACAAAAATGTTATCGTCACGAACAAAGACATTCTGCACGACCCGACGAGGCAAACGAGCCATCGCGTCTGGCAAATCGACGAAAATTCTTCAAGCCAAGACCATCCTCCGGAATAATCTCGGCTCGGGGGGCAACTGTTCTGGACTGGACCAAGAGGCCCATTCAGCAATTGGATATGGATTGGCCCAATCACTTTGGTCCATATCCACAATATACAAGCCCAATTATGACTATCATACTCGCATGACTCAGATCAATTCTATCAATCTGACGGCTCACAATGGACACGATTCCCTATATATACTGGCACACATTCCCATTAATAGGTACACTTTTATTCCTAGAATATTACTACTCTCATTCCCTATACTGACTTGGGCGTCGGAGTGGCATCGCAGGTGCCCCCTCCGGGATTCATTCAACACTCCGCTCGGATTGCAAGAGACCTACCAACAGCATTCACCGCAGCGCTGCTAGGTACATAACAATTATCAAATTACTATAATGCTTCCAAACTCCATTAATTATTAAATAGGAGATTAGTTTTGGTGGGGACCGGTTACTTACCTTTTCCCGGTGTATGATGCTTTGAGTTGATTTATTTAGTAAATGAATGAGATTAAGTTGATTTATTTAATTAGTAAAGGAATGAGGTTAAGGGATGGTTTTTGTCAGGCAAAAGCTGCACATGCTCTACCGACAAAACAGTTTTGTTGCTCATTTGAAGATAGATTAAGGAACGTTTAGAGCTTTCAATTAAGCTCTTTTAGCTAAAGAAGGATGACGACTTATGTCAAAACCAAGTTCTCTACTTGCCTTATATTATAAAGCAAAATATTTCTAAAGAGGCACCTTTTTGAATTCCAAGGTGGGATATAATCCTAGTTTCACGTGGAGAATCATCCATCATGCATCTTGTATGCTTAAAAAGGGAAGTGTGTGGATAGTGAGAAGTGGACAACATATTAATATTCGAGGTGATAATTGACTATCTATGTTAGGATACAAAGTGTCGACGGTAAAACCCCAAAATTAAACATGAGTTAATTGCGTCTATTTTTCAGCCCTTTAAACCTATGCAGATTCTTCAAATTTCTATTTCTCAATATGGCCGATAAAATAACATAGTATGGGAACCGGACAAAAAAGGATGTTTTTCTGCTCCATAGCATTAAAAAATGGAAGTTCACCCCTAATTCTCATGGCGAAACATCAGTTGACAATAATGCAGTATGGAGAAAATTGTGGAAAGTCAAAATCATTCCTGAGCACGTCCACCTTGTTTGGAGAATTATTAATGATTCACTCACAAATAGAGCAAAGATTATCCTCCAGGGGATTACTTGTGATCCCTTTTCTTCAAGATATGAAGACAAGTTGGAAGACATCAACCATGTATCTAAGGATTGTATTGAGCAAAAATATCATGTTTTTCCTCAATCTTGGGAATTAAATTTGGGGAGATTGAAGAGCGCATTTTAAAGATTGGTTGGCTGCCTGTATTACTTACTCTTTATGTGAATTAATTTCCCAGATTTTATCTCTTATTTATTTACTATGGTGGGCAAGAGGCAAATATTGTTTTGAAAGCAAAGAATTATTAGTGGGAGATGTGATTCAAAGTGCAATGGAAAAAGTCAATGACTACCATTTAGTCGCAAGCAAAATTTCACAACTACTTGCTTAATCAACTCAAATACACTTAGATCGAATGCCAGGAAAATAACATTTTTAGACATCTTAAAAATTTGCCATTTGTCACAATATGGGGGCAAAATAGTAAATATCCCGCAAAAGGACAAAACATCAGCTTTTAGAAATAAAATTAAAAAGACAGATTGGCGCACTGACGCGTGTCAGTTTTTTTCAGTTTTTTTTCGGTTTTTTTACAAAAAAATAATATTTTTAACTATTTTATAATCTACTCAAACTACTAAAATTAATCAATTTAACCACTACTAATTGTCAAAAACAGACTTACCTCTAACAAAAGTTTCAAATTTATTTTTTCCAAAAAATTAAATTATTAAATTAATATTATACTCGGTAATTAAATAAACTAAAATTTACTATTTATTATAATCCGTCTATTAAAACTATTAAAATCAATCAATTTAACCACTAAGAATTGTAAAAAAATATTTAACCACTACCAAAAATTACAAAATAACTTTTTTATAATTAATGAATATGATTAAATTAATATTAAATCATATAGAAAAAAAAGGAGTAAACACGTGGCAACGAGAGGCTGGCAATGGGATCGGCAACGAGAGCGGCAACACGAGTGCCAACGGGTGTGGCAACAAGAGAGCCAACGAGAGCCCCAACGGGAGTGCCAACGGGTGTGGCAACAAGAGAGGCATTTTACCTTAAATCTCATTTTCATTTTTTTTTTTCGTTTTTACTCCATAATTAATATTATAAGAAGATACCGACTTTTTTTTAATTTTTTCCAACACAACTATTTGAATTAAATTAATATTATATTCAATTAAGTATTTGACCCATGTTTTTTGAGCTGGTTTATAACCTTGTTGTGCTGTTTCCCCTCTTATGTAGGGGCGAGCGCGGAAGTGCACCAACTCATGTTGGATAAGAACAGGCTTCAGGTGGAGCTACACGGAACCCTAGAATCCGCACGCCGAGCTAAGGAGTCTGCTTGTCAGCACCAGAAACACCGAGAGGAGGCCTATATTGAGAGGAATGAGTACGTGAAGAGAGTGGAGGAGTTCCAAGTTTGGCTCAAGAATGTCCAGTTTGAATTAGAGAGTACAAAGAAATTGAAAGACGAAGCTGAGGGTAAGGTGCAGATGGTGGCCGGCAAGGTTGTGGACTTTTCCTATGCCGCCTATGATAAGGCTTTGAGCCATGTTCAGTGTCTATATCTGGAAGCTGTTTTGGAATCGAGCGTTTTTCAGTTTGATCATGAGGTTCGTGATGGGAGGATTGTCAAATATCACCCCAACAAGGTTGACTTCGATGTCATTGCCCCATGATCATTTCTTTCAGTTCATTTGCTTTTGGATGTGTAGTTTATCTTCGTCTTGTTGGATCTTTTTATGTATTTTGCTTTAAGGGGCCTCGCCGTCTCCGGGATGACCATCTATGTTACATTTTGAATTATCCAGGTTTACTTTTTGTCTGGCTTGTTTATTATCTTTATGACTGGTGTATGTTGGATGGCATCGAGCGTAAGTCGTGCCTCGCGCGTCCGAATGTACAATACCATATCACCTCGTGGTCAGGTTTACTCTGAGGATAGTTTATCGGAACTCGGTCTGATTCTAACTCGCCCATCAGAGGTTGCGACACGTTTTAAGTCGCTTCGCGAAACGAGTAGGTCGACTCACGCCTCGGTTTGTAGGGAAGCGCAAACGATTGCAGCGTCGATCTCATGCTGCCCCTTTTTACCGCCAGGCTTTTACGTTAGTTGCCTGGTCTCCCGGTGTTGGTGTCGGGACCTGGCTTTCTATCCTACAAGTAACAGTGAGTATTGCAAAACGATATTTTGAATCATTAGGATAAACATCCACTCATGCATATTAAAGATTCATGCTATTACATTGATTTATCATTCATGTTTCGTTCATACAACAAATTTCCTTGGCTTATCAGCGTTCCAAGTTCTAGGTATTGGTTCCTTGATCAAAGTTTCCAGTTTGAAAGCTCCGTTTCCGGTTTCTGCAATTATTCTGTATGGACCTTCCCAGTTAGGGGCTAACTTTCCTTGAAATGCATTCTTCAAACCTACGTCTGCCCTTCGTAGGACTAGGTCGCCCACCTCGAAGGTTCTAGGGACCACCTTGGCATTAAACCTTGCAGTCATCCTTTGCTAGATCACCATGTCCTTTAACGCTGCTTGGTTTCTAAATTCCTCTACGAAGTCCAACTCCTCTCGGAGTCTTTGCTCATTGGCTTCTGGAGGGTTTGGGTGCTTGGTCCTCCACTTTAACTCTCCGATTTCGATGGGTATGACTGCTTCTGTTCCGTATGCCATCCAGAAGGGTGACTCTCCAATTGATGAGTGTGGAGTAGTTCTGTAGGCCCACAAGACATAGGGTAGTTCTTCCGGCCAGCAGCCTTTTGCTTCATCAAGTCTCCTCCGTAATCCTCTCAAAATTACTCTGTTGGCTGCCTCTGCTTGTCCGTTGGTCTGGGGGTGTTCCACCAACCTGAAGCGGTGTTTGATGCCCAAATCAGCCATCAGCTGCCTAAATCCTTTGTATGTAAATTGTGTGTCGTTGTCGGTGATGACTACCTCCGGTATGCCGAATCTGGTCATGATATTTTTCTTAAAGAACTTCTTACAAATTTTTGTCGTGATAGTGGTCAAGGGCTCAGCTTCGATCCATTTGGTAAAGTAATCGACAGCAACGATTAAGTACTTCACCTGCCCTGCACTCGGAGGAAAGGGATGTTGGACTATATGATAACATTAGAGGGGGGTGAATACGGTTATATGCTAAAAATGAAATCTTTTGATTTTTAAAAATGTAACGATGGACGTTTAAATCGAATGCGGAAAATAGGATTTAAACTATATGCAATTCCAAAGCAACCTATAACTATGACAGAGCCAATTACAGTGATATTGAACGCTAACCACAATAATATCAAATGTAACGATAAACAAAAATAATGAAAAGCAAAGTAAAGATAAGGGAAAGAGATACACCGTGATTTTTACGAGGTTTGGGATAAAAGCCCTACGTCTTCGGCCTCCAGCTTTGCAACCTTTGGACTTGATAATAACCACTATATGAGAAGAACTTCTTCAACGTCTTACAAGCAAGCAACTTCCATATGGCTACCACACCAATCTCAATTTTCCCCAAATTGAGAACCCAATCTCCCCGCTAAGGACTTCGCTACAATCCAATCTCCCCGATTGAATTACCCAATAGAATTTCCCAGGATTTCACAACAACCAAGAATATATGAATACAACTGAAAACTAGGATCCAATCACTCAAGCAGTATAACAGTATTGTAGTTGAGAGAGATGAGAGATTTGGATTCAAAGATGAAGAACTTGAAGTAAGAATATGACGGTGAGAGTTCTGTTCTTTTCTTCTTTTTGATTTGTAAGTTGTGTGTTGTTGTTCTATTTTTAACGTGAAAACCCTAATCCTATTTATAGGGATCGTAAAAAATATGACCGTTGGAACAATTCTCACAAATGAAGAATCGATTGTTTGCTTAAAAAAGAGTGTATAAAAAATCGATTATTTACTCAAAAATATGAGCGTTGATGGATTCTAAAAAGAAAGGAGTCGATTATATGCTTAAATGCATAAGGTGTAAAATCGATTTTGAGCTTTAAAAACATAAGAGGGAAATCGATTTGTTGCCTTAAACAAATAGGCCAAGAATCGATTGTTTGCTTTCCAAAGTGAAGCTCTTTTAAAAACATAAGTGCATAATCGATTCTTTGCTTCCAAAAGACAAGTCATAAATCGATTTCTAGCTTTAAAACTAACAGGCTCAAAATCGATTTTCTTCTTTAAAAGAACAAGCTCAAAATCGATTTTCTTCTTTAAAAGAAGAAGCCATGAATCGATTTTAATCTTTAACACAACAAGGCATCAATCGATTGTTTTTTTTTCAAAACAAGTTCTTTTAAAAACAATCAAGACATAAATCGATTGTTGGCTTTTAACCAAGAAGAATTGAATCGATTTCTTTCTTTTAAAAACAGCTAGTCATTATTTGTGCCTACCCTATTAGCTTTTATATAAAAGATTTTTCCATGCTTTTAACAAAACAGTTATATTTTAAAAGATCATCTCTCAACTACAAAAGTCATAGAGCTAAAGTGATAGGATCTTACACATGTCCTATCGAAAGCAAAATAACACAAAGTCTTGAACGCTTGAGTAGCTTCTCCTTCGAGCCGCTACACTTTAAGATATCTTGTGCTTTGGTTCATGTCATGTACTTTGGTTCAACTGTAACCATTAGCAGACAGATTGTAATTTGTTATCATACAAAACAAGGAGTGTTTGACCTTGGTTCAACAAGGGACCCAAAAGGTCAATCCCCTACCAAGAGAAAGGCCATGGGGAGCTTAGGTAAGTCAGATCAGATGAAGGGGCGATATGCACATCGGCGTATCTTTGGCACTTGTCACATTTTTTTTACGTAATTTTGCGAATCTTCATTCATGGTGGGCCAGTAATAACCTGCTCTGAGTGCTTTTTCTGCTAGGGCTCGTCCTCCTAGGTGTTGCCCACAGATTCCCTCGTGGATTTCTGCCAGCACGTAGTCCGCTTCTGGTCCCTCTACACATTTTAATAGAGGCATAGAGAAGCCTCTACGAAAAAGTCGTCCTTCAATGACCGAGTATGATGCTGCCCGCCTTCTTAAGGAAGCCGCTTCTTTTGCATCAGTGGGCTCTTGCCCTTCGAGATATACCGATAGATTGGGGTTATCCAATTTTGGCTTGCTTCGACGGTGAGGATGGAGGTGGGCGATCCATTGTTTAAGAGGACGCTGGGACTGGATAGAGTTTCTTGAATGACGCTCTGATGGTTCCCTGGCGCTCTGGTGCTAGCCAGTTTGGAGAGTATATCAGCTCTAGTGTTGTCTCCCCTGGATACATGTTTCACCTCCGCCTTATTTAACAATCTTAGGAGCTCGCATACTTTAGCAATGTACTTCTGTAGTACCGGGTCATAAGCACCAAACGCTGTGTTGATCTAGGAGACAACCAACAGTGAATCTGTGTGGAGCTCAAGTTGTGTAGCACCGAAGTCTTTGGCCAAATGTAGGCCGGCTATGCAAGCCTCATATTCCGCTTGATTGTTGGATGTGGAGAATGAAAATGTCAGGGATACTTCAACCATTAGTCCTTCTGAGTTTTCAAGTATCAGACCGGCTCCACTTCCTTTGCTGTTTGAGGACCCATCCACGTGGAGGATCCATGCCGTTTCCACTCCGTCCCCTTGCGGCGTTGTTGTCATTTCGGCTACAAAGTCTGCTGATATCTGAGCCTTCATGGCTGGCCTTGTCTCATACTTTATCCTAAACTATGAGAGCTCGACTGCCCATTTGATCATTCTTCCAGCCAGGTCGGGGCGATGGAGGATTTGTCTGATGGGTTGATTGGTTCGAACTACCACTTAATGTGCCACAAAATATGGCCTGAGATGCCTGGCTGCAATTACCACTGCCAAAGCAACTTTTTCAACCTTTTAGTACCTCAACTCCGGTCCCTGCAACGCCTTACTTATGAAGTATACTGTTTTTTGGTCATCGTTCGTTTCTCTGAAGAGTACTGCACTTAACGCTTCATCGGCAATACACTACAAAAAAAAAACGTTATTTGCGACGGACATTAGCGACAGAATATTATTCCCTCGCTAAAACTGACTTTAGCGACGGAATTTGCGAGGGAATAAGGGTCTTCGGTTTTTTGAAAATTAGCGACGGAAGTTAGTGCATTAGCGACGGAATTGTCCGTCGCTAATTGTTTGGAGGGAATAGTCCCTCGCAAATTCCGTCGCTAACCCCAATTAAAATTAGAATCAGATCCCTTTTCCTCTCTCTGTTTCCTCTTCTGTTTCCTCTTCTCTTCTGTTTCCTCTCACTCCCTCACTCTTCTCTCACGACCCCAACCCCACCACACCCTTTCCAGCACCACCACCCCACGACCACCGCACCACCGCATCACCGCCACCACACCGCCGCTCACCCGTCGCTCCTCTCTCTCTCCTACGCGACGTCGCTCTCTCTCCTCTCTCTCTCTCTCTCCTACGCGAACACTTCTCTCACCTGAGCTCTCCGTTTTCGCCACCACCGGAGCTCGCCCTCCTCACCACCACCGGAGCTCGCCCTCCTCACCACCGGAGCTCTGCTTTGGAGGTTTTTTTTTACTGATTTTAATTTTTTTTTACCAACTGATTTTATTTGATATTGTTTTGTTAGGATTTGTAAAATTAATTTTGTGATATTGTTGTTTGGTAATTTTAGTGAATTTAGTTTTGTGATATTGTAAAATTAATTTTTGATATTGTTTTAGTGAAATTGTGTTTAGGATTAGAAATTGAAATTGGGTAGAAATTGAAAGTGTGTTTTAGGTTTTAGAATTAAGTTTAGGATTTATAGAAATTGTGTAGGATAAAAATTGTTTGTTGAAATTGAAGAAGTTGTTTTATTGAAATTGAAATTAATAGTGAATTGATTTATGTTTTTTGCTTGAAATTGAAATTAATAGTTGAAATTGAAGTTTGATATTGAAGTTGTTGTTGAAATTAATAGTTGAAATTGAAGTTAGTTATTGAAATTGAAGTTGAAATGGTTTAGGATTGAAATTGTTGGTGTTTGAAGTCTCACAACCGCACCGGAGTGCGCACCGTCACCGAACCACGTACCGCACCGGACCTCAATCTCATAACGGTTAGTTTCCAAAATAAATTAATTGTTGTTTTCATAAACCCTAGGTTAGATGACTGTGTGTTGTTGATGGAAAAGGGTGAGGTGATGCCGTCCCTCACCCCCATATTTTGCTCGAAATCATCTCCATTGAGATAATTGCGAGGCGATACTAACAACAGTAAGGTTGGGAGTTATACGAAATAACTTCCTTCACTACTTGGATGGAAAAGGGTTTTGTGCTGTCCTTGACCCCCATACTTGGCTCGGAATCATCTCCACTGAGATCATATCGATGCCACTAACTTGATAGATTATTGGGAATGTTAACACGTTTTTTTAAATGTGTGTAGATGAATTTGTATGAATTTAATCGTGAATGGGTGTATGATCGGTTATATCCGAGAAGAGCGGGTTTGAAGGAATCTTTTGTAATTGGGGTTGAACAGTTTCTTGTGGTAGCGTGGCGACATGAATTGGCTAAACGGGAAAAGGGGATTAGATGTCCATGCTTAAAATGCGACGGTGTACCTATTAGGACCGATAATGAAATCAGGGAGCACTTGTATCAATGGGGGTTTAGGCCTAATTATTGGATTTGGGTGGACCATGGAGAACAACGACGTCAAAATTTTGAGGTAGGGGCTTCAAGCAGTTCTGTTGTTGGTGTTCCACGTAATGAAATTTTTGAGTCGATGGAAAACATGATTTGTGATGGTCTCAGGGTGAATGTGCCATTTGATGAGCCTCAATATGACGATCATGATGAACTTCCAAATGAAGAAGCACAAAAATTTTATAATTTGTTAAGAGATTCAAACAAACTGTTGTTTGAAGGCTCGCCACAGTCAAAATTATCTATCTGTGTGAAACTTTTAGCTCTCAAGTCCATGAGTAATATTTCTGAGGTGGGTTTAGACTATGTGACTGAAATGATGTTGGAAGCGACACCTAATAAGGATAATTTGCCAAAAAGTTATTATGAAGCAAAGAAGTTAGTTTCGAAGCTGGGATTGAAATTTAAGAAGATTGATTGTTGTGAGAAAGGGCACATGTTGTTTTACAACAACGAATTTGGTAAAAATGATGGTGAGCTACTTGAATGCAAATTCTGTGGAAAGCCAAGGTATCATGATCGTAAAGGGGCAAAACGTAATTATAAACCTATCCCTGTAAAGTCGATGTTCTATTTTCCTATAGTTACAAGGTTGGAAACAATGTTTGCATTGACCGAAATTGCGCAGAAAATGACTTGGCATTATGACAATAGGCGTACCTCAGACGACATTTTACGCCACCCATCCGACGGTGAAGCGTGGAAGCATTTTGATCAAGTGCATTCAGATTTTGCCTCAGACCCACGGAATGTTTGGCTTGGCTTGTGCTCTGATGGGTTTACTCCATATATCCAAGCATCGGCGTCACTCTACTCTTGTTGGCCATTCATTGTTACCCCTTACAATCTTCCTCTTGAGATGTGCATGACTAAACCGTATATGTTTTTGACTTGTCTGATACCTGGTCCATCCAATCCAAAAGCTAACATTGATATCTTTTTGGAACCTCTGATTGATGATCTTAAGAGATTGTGGGGGAGTGTTTTGACATATGATGCAGCACGAAAGAAAATTTTTATGATGAGAGCCGCATTGATGTGGACAATTAACGACTTTCCTGCTTATGGTATGTTTTCTGGTTGGGGGACTCACGGTAAATTGGCATGTCCCCACTGTATGGAACACACAAAGGCGTTTACGCTAAAGTACGGGGGCAAGAGTTCTTGGTTTGACTCGCATCGCAGATTCTTACCGCAAGATCATAAATTTAGAAAGAACAAGAAGGCCTTCAAGAAAGGGGCAGTTGAAACAGATGGACCACCGCCTTTGTTGACATTAGGTGAAATCTGGAGCAGAGTTATGGATTTGCCACAAGCCACAGAGGTAGGGGAGCTCACCCGGCTGGATGGTTATGGACAGGTGCACAATTGGACAAAAAAAGCATATTTTGGAATCTCTCATATTGGAAAGATAATTTGTTGAGGCACAATCTTGATGTTATGCACATCGAGAAGAATTTCTTTGACCGCATATTTTTCACTGTGATGAATGTGAAAGATAAAACCAAAGACAATAATAAGGCTAGATTGGATTCTGCTCTTTATTGTAGCAAACATCGATCTGATTTGAATTTGGTGGAAATGCCTAATGGGAAGATGTTAAAACCCAAAGCCAAATACTGCCTAACACCAGATGAAGCGAAAGATGTTTGTCGATGGTTGAAAGAATTGAGGATGCCAGCAAGATGTGCCGATGTGAACACTGGGAAGATGTATGCGATGAAAAGTCATGATTGTCATGTATTCATGGAGTGTTTGCTTCCAATTGCTTTTAATTCATTACCAAAGTGTGTTTTGGAACCACTTATTGAAGTGAGTCAATATTTTAAAAATATGTGCTCTTCAACATTGAGAAGGGATGATCTTATTAAGATGGAGCAGAATATTCCTTTCATTATTTGTAAGATGGAGAGAATATTTCCTCCCGGTTTCTTTGATTCCATGGAGCATCTACCGGTTCACCTTGCGTATGAAGCAAGGCTTGGTGGACCAGTTCATTATAAGTGGATGTATCCATTTGAGAGGTAATAATCTATACTGTATGATGTTAAATCAGATTTTGATCAACTTTCAATCTTTTTCAGTGCATTCTTACGAATTGAGGGTATAGGCGCTGAAGAATCTTCTATTCGTATACATGAAAGTTTTCCATCCTGGCTTAAGACTAGAGTAAGTAACCAAATCCCCAAGGCGCTGAATAATTCTCTAAAGTAGATATGAGACATGACTTATTTTTCCATATGTTGTTTACTTAGGTGTATGAAGAAGAACCAACTCCCCAAATCCGACACTTGAGGAACTTAGCCGATGGTCCTTTTCTTGAGGTGACCGAGTGGCACACGTACCTAGTTAACGGTTACAAATTTGACACTCAATCATGGAGTGAGGGGAAAAAACAATTAATAGTGGGGTATGTGTTAAAGGTGAAACAGGAGGAGGTGAAAATGACTACTACGGTGTGATCGAACACATATATGAACTTGAATACCCACCGTTAGACTATGAAAAGAGAATAGTTTTGTTTTTTTGTAGATGGTTTGATCCATCGGTTAGAGGAATGAAATTGAATCCAAAATGTAATACCGTGGACATTCGAATGAATGGAAGGTATAAACTTTATGATCCGTTTATCATGGCAGAAAATGTGAGGCAGGTGTACTATGTTCCATATCCATCAACTCAGAGAGGATGGTGTGTTGCAATTAAGACAAAACCACGGGGTCGCATTGAAGCCATTGATGCGGAGGATGAGGATCCTTATCAGGTGGATGAAATTTCAGGAGTAGATGAGGTAATTGAATTTGAACTGATTGGCTCATTATGTGATGATCGACGACTAGTTGAAGAAGTTGATGAAGATGAAGAACAGAATGAAGATGAAGAACAGAATGAAGATGAAGAAGAGAATGTTGTATTTGATTAATCTTATATATATTGAACCGATTGACTCATTATGTGACTCCTTATTGTCTACTTATGTTGACTCTCTAAATTTATTAGAATCATTAATATATCAATATTGTTCTTGTTAATTTACTTTATTTAAATTATTTATAAATATATATAATTAATGTTGTTAGTATCACATTTCGTTTCTATTTTTTCATAGATATGGATCCAGGAGGAGGTTCTGACCCACCGAGACGTAATAATAAAGGGAAGAAGACTATGACCGATGAACCTCCTAGGAGGAGGCGTACTCGTGAGGTGGAACTTAATATTGAGAATATGAGGGGTCATATGTATATGGGCCCACCAGCTACCGCCCCACAACCTCCGCCTCCATCTGGCCCCGGATGGTATCATTTACCATCACATGGGCATTATATGGGCCCAGCAGATGCGTATGCAGGGTATGGCCCACCAGCTGGGTATGGCACATCAGCTGGGTATGGCACACCAGTTGGGCATATAGGCTCATCATCTGGACATATGGGCCCATCAGCTTGACATATGGGCCCATCAGCCAGGTTATCTATGCCTATGTAACACCCCTTTTCTAATAACCTTACTATTTAATAAAATCAGAGTTTCTTTTTTTTTTTTGAAAACAATCTAAGCGAGTGCTACACTTACTCCATTAATTCAACAACTTCAATTTTCATAGTTCGACTAAAAGCCACAAGATACATAGCACCATGAAATACCGTTTAGTTCACATCAACCAAATACAGTCACTACCGCAGCGGAATAATAATAAGTTCGAAAACAAAACCAATACATCACCAATAATGGTCTAACAGTATAAAGACAATAACACATAAGCATAAGACGCCCCCCCCCCCCCCCCCCCGGTGCTACGTATCAGAGCATGACACTTCCTACCAGACGAAGGCATAAGGGTAACCTTCACTCGTTATTACCTGCACGTTGCCGACATAAGAAGCAACATAAAAGCAGTAGGGTGAGTCTCTTTTCATAATTAATAACATATGGAATAAGCACTGCATAGGAAAGGTACTAGGCACACCGATTCACAACAAAGGCAGCAACCACATCACAATTACAGTCTCCAAACAACAATACAAAAGGTATGGTTATGCATGAAATGCAACCCAAACTCCACGGGCACATGCATGTCGGATCCGTCACCATATACAATTAGGCCGTAGCCTCTGCTCACCATTTAAGATTAGGCCGAAGCCTCTACTCACCGATAATGCACATGGTTCATGAGACGCCATGACAATGCACCACAACACACCACACAATTCACCAATTCACATTTAATCAACTCACCATAACTCACCAATAAACTCACCAATAAAACTCGCCAATAAAACTCACCAATAAATCTCACCAATAAAACTCACCAATAAATCAGTACCAATTTAATTAAACCATTTTAGGATATTGACACGGAATAGGAGAAAGTGAATAAAAATTGCAATTAGACACCTTGAACAACTTCAGTCCAGAACCACCAGTAAAATAATCCATTTTTGCATAAAACCAGAATATTTGGATAGACACCGAAATTAGCTTCGAAACTCATTTTGAACCGTTAAATTTGGATAACCGAGTCAAAAGTTACATTAAAAATAAGTTTGGAAAAATTTGGGCAACATCCTGATTTTGGCGCCCAGCAAAAACTGGCGCAGGGCGCCTAGCGCCCAGACACTGGCGCAGGAAAAACTGGCGCATGGCGCCTAGCGCCCAGACACTGGCGCAGGAAAAACTGGCGCAGGGCGCCTAGCACCCAGACACTGGCGCAGGAAAAACTGGCGCAGGGACACGGCGCCCATGCATAAGGCGCCTTGGCAAAACACGCAAGAAAACTCTTTTAACTTCGAAATTAATTTTGCACGAGCCAAATACTCAGAATATGGGAACCCAAAAAAAATTTTGGCAAAATGTGACACGCATCATTGGCGCCCATGGACTAGGCGCCTAAGGCCAGGACAGACCACAACTCCTATGACTCCCAAAATTATTTTACACGAGCCATTTAACTTGGACATGAAAACCAAATATCAATTTTCGCAAAATGAACAACAGAAAGTTGGGACCCTTGGCGCCCATGGCACAAGGCGCCTAGCGCCAAAACTGGCAACACAGTGGCACAGGCGCCCAGGAGGGCACCCAGCGCCTGGAACAGCAACAGACACAACAGTGGCAGCACAACTCTTGGCGCCCAGCAGAATTTCCAGCAACACACACACACACCTAGGCGCCTAAGGCTCCATCAATTTTTGAGTTCCTCTTAACATAACTACACCAAATTAAATCACCAACACCATCTATCAATATAAACACTAACCAACACATTTACCACCAAAATTCCTTCAGTCATAACATCAAACCCCTAGCATGCATATTGCGCACCATATTCATTTCAACACCAATTAAACACATTTTTGCACAATTCAATTTCAGCATAGCAACAACATAATAATACACAATTCATTCAAGAAAATCATTCTAAAACCTAACCCTAGACAATACTCATCACATAAGCTATTAAAGATAAAAAGAGGACCCCCTAACCTCTTAGAATTCGAAACCACCAAGCAAAGCTCCAAGGAATTGCAAGACACCAACAAGCCTTCTCTTCCTCCTTGAGTGATTCACCCTTCTTCTCCTTCTCCTCCTCTCTTCGCGACCTCTCCTCTCACTTCTCTTTTCTTTTACGTTTTCTTTTTCTTTCTTTTGCACAATTGAGTAAAATGAAAACTAACTCACAAGACCCCTAAGTGAGTCGAATTCTATGACTAGTCAATGGGCCATGGGCCTACTTGTGGATCATGGGCCCCCATGCACACCACCTAATTCGTGACCACACCTCCTAAACAAATAAAATAGAATAAATAAATTAAATTAAATTCTGAATTAGTTAATTAAATTAAATAAATATTGTAAGCCTTAAATAACTTAATTAAATAAATAATTAAATTATTTTGGGGCGTTACAATTCTCCCCCACTTAGGATATTTCGTCCTCAAAATTACCTGAATCAAACAACTCCGGATATGCTTCCCGCATCTTACTCTCCAGCTCCCAAGTCATACTCTCACCAGCAGCTCCTAACCAAACCACTTTCACCAAAGGAATCTCCTTCCCTCTCAGAATCTTCACTTCTCTATCTTCAATTCGCACAGGCATAGTCTCCACCGTGAGATTATCTCGTACCTCTACTTCATCCATCTGAATTACATGACACGGGTCTGGAACATACTTTCGAAGTTGTGACACGTGAAACACGTCATGCAAGTTCGAAAGATTAGGCGGCAAGGCCACCCTATATGCAACACTTCCCACCCTCTCCGTAATCTGATACGGACCAATGAAACGGGGAGTTAACTTCTTTGATTTCAGGGCACGCCCAACACCAGTCACCGGAGTGACTCTCAGAAACACATGATCACCGGCCTGAAACTCTAAATCCTTCCTTCTCTTATCTTGATAGCTCTTTTGTCGACTCTGCGACGCTTTCATCTTCTCCCGGATTAATTTTACCTTCTCAGTTGTTTCTCGCACAATCTCAGGCCCCAACACTGCACTCTCTCCAGATTCATACCAACATAACGGAGTCCTACATCTCCGACCATACAACGCCTCGAACGGTGCCATTCCAATACTAGAATGAAAACTGTTATTATAGGTGAACTCAATCAATGGAAGATGAGAATCCCACGAACCTCCCTGCTCAAGAACACATGCCCTCAACAAGTCCTCTAACGACTGAATAGTTCTCTCCGTCTGACCATCTGTCTGCGGATGATACGCGGAGCTCAACCTCAACTTAGAACCCAAAGCTTCTTGCAAACTTTTCCAAAATTCAGAAGTGAATCTTGGATCTCTATCAGATACAATACTAAGCGAAACGCCATGCAGTTTCACAATTGTCTTGATGTAGATCTCTGCTAATTTTGGAACTGGATAAGTAATATCAATTGGTAAGAAGTGAGCAGACTTCGTCAGCCTATCCACCACCACCCATATAGCATCAAATCCTCTCATGGTTCTAGGCAAACTAGTCACAAAGTCCATGGAAATGCTATCCCATTTCCATTCCGGAATCTCCAATGGTCGCATCAACCCTGCGGGCTTCTGATGCTCAATCTTAGACTTCTGACAAGTCAGACAAGAATACACAAACTGTGCCACATCCTTCTTCATACCAGGCCACCAGAACAACTTCTTCAAATCTTGGTACATTTTCGTAGCCCCTGGATGAATACTCAACTTGCTCCTATGGCTCTCCTCAAGAATCATTCTCTTCATCTCAGCATCATCGGGAATGCAGATCCTATCCCTGAATCTCAATACACCTTGGGAATCTAACTTGAAATCCCCATTCACAGCTTGATCATTCACAACTAACAAGTCCACCAACTTTACATCTGACTTTTGGGCTTCTCGAATACTAACCAAAAATTCATTGTCAATCTTCAACATTCCCAATCTGACACTCTGCGGTGTCACTTCGCAAACTAGACTCATATCCCGGAACTGCTCAATCAGCTCTAATTCTCTCACCATCATAGCCGACATATGCAAGCTCTTCCGACTTAAAGCATCAGCCACGACATTAGCTTTGCCGGGGTGATAGTTCAAGCCGAAATCATAATCCTTCAGCAATTCTAACCAACGTCTCTGTCTCATATTTAGCTCCTTCTGATCAAACAAGTACTTCAAGCTCTTATGGTCACTAAACAGTTCAAATCTAGTACCATACAGATAGAGCCTCCAAATTTTCAGCACAAACACAATTGCAGCTAGCTCCAAATCATGAGTAGGGTAGTTCTTCTCATGGGTTCTCAACTGTCTAGACGCATAAGCTACTACCTTACCCTCTTGCATTAACACACCTCCCAAACCCATCTTGGAAGCATCACAATATACTACAAACGGTTGATCCGGAACAGGCAAAGTCAAAACGGGCGATGTTGTCAACCTCTTCTTCAACTCATTGAAGCTCTCCTCACAGCGAGCATCCCACACAAATGCTTTTCCCTTACACGTCAATTGAGTCAACGGAAGGGCCAACTTCGAGAAACCTTCTATAAACCTCCTGTAATAACCAGCTAGTCCCAAGAAGCTTCTAATCTCTGTAACTGACTTTGGGCTCTCCCATTGCAACACCGCATCAATCTTGGCTGGATCCACAGCTATACCATTACCAGAGATAATATGACCAAGGAAACCTACTTCATTCAGCCAGAACTCACACTTAGACAACTTTGCATACAATTTCTTTTCTTTCAACACTTCTAGTACTAACCTCAAATGTTCTGCATGCTCCTCTTCCGTCTTAGAATACACCAGAATGTCGTCAATAAACACAACTACAAATCGATCCAAGTAACTATGGAAAGTACGATTCATGTACTCCATAAACACTCCTAGCGCGTTGGTAACACCAAACGGCATCACTGGATATTCATAGTGCCCATATCTCGTTCTGAAAGCTGTCTTCTGTATGTCTTCATCCTTTACCTTGATCTGGTGATAACCCGACCTCAAATCGATTTTGCTAAACACTTTAGCACCTACCAACTGGTCCATCAAATCATCAATTCTGGGAAGCGGATACCTGTTCTTTATTGTCACCTTGTTCAATTGCCTATAATCGACACAAAGTCTCATACTCCCATCCTTCTTTTTCACTAACAATACCGGAGCACCCCATGGTGACACACTTGGCCTTACAAATTTCTTCTCAAGTAGATCTTCTAGTTGCTTTTTTAATTCAGACAACTCTGAGGCTGACATCCGGTACGGTGCCATAGACACAGGCCTAGTACCAGGTATAAGATCAATAGCAAACTCAACCTCCCTCTCTGGCGGAACACTTGGAATTTCATCCGGGAACACTTCAGGAAACTCACACACTACTTGTACCCCTTCAATGATCGCCTGATTCTCAGCAGACAATGACGCCATCAAAGCAAACAGATGAACTCCCTCTTTCATTACCTTATGCAATTGACCAGCAGGCAACAAAACAGATTCTTCTTCTTCGGGAGGAAGGAAACTCACAGATTTTCGGAAACAATTAATATGCACATGGTTAACTACTAACCAGTCCATACCAAGAATGACATCCAACCCTCCCAACGGCAAACAAATAAGGTCAACAAGGAAATCTCTGCCGAAGATTGACAGAGGGCACTTAGCACACACAAGAGAGGTAGTTACTGAACCCTTAGCTGGAGTGTCAATAACCATCTCCCTCATCATAGAAGACAAAGCAAGGTCCAATTTCTTAGCACATAAAGCAGCAATAAATGAATGCGTAGCACCGGTATCAATAATAGCAATCAAAGGAATACCATTAATAAAACATGTACCTCTAATCTCATTAGTATCCTCTGATCCTGCGAGAGCAAACACTTTTCCACTGAATTTCTCTTTCTTCGGCTTAGTACACTTGGTACTAATATGACCTACTTCCCCACAGTTGTAGCACACCACATCCTTTTTCTCACATTTGGCAGCTACATGACCTTCTTTACCGCACTTGAAACATTTATTATCTGAGCAGTCAAAACTCTTATGGCCCGACTTGCCACACCTGTAGCACACAACCTTTGCAAGGGCATCTCCCCCACTTGTTTTCTTATTATCAGCATACCTCTGCTTACCCTTACCGGCCGGAACCTCATATGGCTTACCCCGGTTCTGAAATTTACCCCTCCGATCTCTCATGACCTTGGAGTGAGCATTACTATCCTCTTCGAATATCCTGCAACTGTCGATTAAATCAGCGAATACCCAAATCTTCTGGTACCCTACAGCTTTCTTTATATCAGCCCTCAATCCATTCTCAAACTTAATACATTTTGAAAATTCAGAATCAGCATCAGCATAATGGGGATAAAACTTAGCCAATTCAGTGAACTTGGCAGCATACTCTGTCACTGTCATGTTTCCTTGCTTTAGCTCAAGGAACTCGATTTCTTTCTTTCCCCTCACATCTTCTGGAAAATACTTCCGTAAGAACTCTCTACGGAAAACAACCCAAGTTATCTCCTCATTAGCAGTTTCTAATCTCTGCCTAACCTCCATCCACCAATCATCAGCTTCTTCTGCCAGCGTATGGGTACCATACCTGACCTTCTGCGCATCATTACAATCCATGACACGAAATATCCTTTCAATCTCTTTCAGCCATGCTAGAGCACCATCTGGATTATACTTGCCCTTAAAGACGGGTGGATTCTCCCTCTGAAACGTGGCTAAACTGCGAGTCCCAGCATTTTCAGCACCATTTTGCTGGTTCCCAACAGCCTGAGCCATAGCTTGCAAAGCAGCAGCAAGAGCAGCATCGTTTCTCCCAGCCATTTCAAATTATCACTGCAGCACAAACAGAAATTTAGAACTAATCTAACAATTCCTATTCGTCATAAGACACTATGACAGGACGACTTGGCCGGACAGACCGAACTGCTTTGATACCACTAATGTAACACCCCTTTTCTAATAACCTTACTATTTAATAAAATCAGAGTTTCTTTTTTTTTTTGAAAACAATCTAAGCGAGTGCTACACTTACTCCATTAATTCAACAACTTCAATTTTCATAGTTCGACTAAAAGCCACAAGATACATAGCACCATGAAATACCGTTTAGTTCACATCAACCAAATACAGTCCCTACCGCAGCGGAATAATAATAAGTTCGAAAACAAAACCAATACATCACCAATAATGGTCTAACAGTATAAAGACAATAACACATAAGCATAAGACGCCCCCCCCCCCCCCCCCCCGGTGCTACGTATCAGAGCATGACACTTCCTACCAGATGAAGGCATAAGGGTAACCTTCACTCGTTATTACCTGCACGTTGCCGACATAAGAAGCAACATAAAAGCAGTAGGTGTTAGACTTTAGAGTCTATAAAGTAACCTTAGAGGGGGGGTGAATAAGGTTATGAGTAAATATGAATTCTTTTCGCTTTTCAAAAACTTATGAAATGCTTTGTTTTAAATCAAATGCGGAAACTTAGATTTAAACTTTAAATGGTGCAAGCAGGCAGATTTAGGCACAAAGAGATATTATACTATTTTCAATATACACAATAAGATTATTTATAAGAAGTGTAGTGATATTGAATATAGTAGAAAGTAAATCAATTTGAGTGATATGGAAGATGATAGACAGACAGATCAGTAATATAACGAGTATAACTATAACCAGATTAACATATTCAGATCAGAGTAGGGATATAGTTATACAACCAGATTAACAGATTCAGATCAGAGTAGTGATATTATAAACAGATATAAACAGTAAATAAAGTAAAGAGAGAGGGATAGAGATACACCAGGAATTTTACGAGGTTCGGGATAAAAGCCCTACGTCCTCGGCCTCCGGCTTTGCAACCTTTGGACTTGCTGAAAACCACTATATGAAGAACCAATGTTTTACAAACAATCAACTTCAAATAGCAAATCTCAATTCCCCTGAATTGAGAACCCGAGCTCCCCGCTAAGGATTTCAACCGCTTCAATCTCCTGATTGAATGACCCAAGAGCACCTCCCAGGATTTCAATACCACTTCAATCTTCACCGATTGAACGACCCAAGATTACCTCCCAGGATTTCAAACCAACTCAATCTCCTGATTGAGAGACCCAAGTACAAAGCCCAGGATTTCAAAACACCAGCTCAATCACTTGATTGAGAGACCCAAGTACAAAGCCCAGGATTTCAAAATGACCACTTAGAAAACGAATACAATATGAGATCTACGAACCAATCACTTCAGCAGTATAGTAACAATATAGTAGAGTGAGAGATGATTGGTTTTTGATAATGAAGAACTTTGAAATATAGATCTGAAAATGAAAGCTCTTATTTTATTTTTCTCTTTTCTTTTTGATCTGAAAATACGTAGCAGAGAAGTGGAAAGTGGTGTGTTGATTTGTGAATCCAGGCTTCCTATTTATAGGGAGTGAAAAAAATAACCGTTGAAATGAAAACCACAATGTTGAAATCGATTTTCTGATGAAGTTAAAAAGTAGGAGAATCGATTCTTTGCATTTAGACAACTTAGGAATCGATTCATTTGTCTTTGGAAAATTGAAGGAATCGATTCTTAGGACCTCCTGAGTAGGCAAGAATCGATTTTAATTTTGGTTTAAAAAAGGAGGAATCGATTCTTTAGTTTTGCCAAAACATAGGAGTAATCGATTATGATCTTTTAAATAAGGAAGGCAATGAGTATGAAATCGATTTCATGCTTGAGAAAGGGAAGTTGGAAATCGATTCATTGCTCTAAATACATAAGGAGAAATCGATTTCATGCTATGAAACATTGTGTGTCAAAATCGATTTCATGCTTTGCTCATTGTGTATTGAAATCGATTTATTTCTTCAACAATAGTTTAGCAAATCGATTTCAAGCTTCATAATAACTTAGGAAATCGATTTCAAGCTTTTCACAAAAATTGTTTTTAGGTTTAGGTGCCACCTTATGCATGCATGCAATTTTATAAAATATTTTTCAAAGGCTTTTAACACAACAATTTTATTTTAAAAACATTTTTAAAAACATCATCTCTCTTCTACTAAATGTCATAAAGCTGAAGGGATAGGATCTTACATTTGAGTCCTATCAAAAGCAGATAAACAATTAGGTCTTCAACTTCATTGTTGCTTCTTCTGCAAGCCATTGCACTTTAGTCCCTGCTCTTTGATTTAATCACTGTACCTTCATTTTTTCCTGTACTTTCATTCAACTGCAACCATTAGTAAACAAGATGTAATTTGTTATCATTCAAAACAAAGAGTGTTTGTCCTTGGTTCAACAAACTCCCCCTTTTTGATGATAACAAATTACATTATGCATAGGGGGTTTGATAGTAATGGAACTTTTTCAAAAAGCTCCCCCTCAGCGTATGCATAATAAAATAGACAGTATATCAGCAGGGCAGCAATTATTTAGTATATCAGCAGGATAGCAGCAATTATTTTCTCCCCTCACATATACCATGCATAATATTCTCTCCCCCTTTGTTTTCATCAAAAAGGTGGGGGGTGAGCACATACAACATAATAAATAAGCAGCATTGCATAGCATATGATATAAAAAAACAGTAGTTCATGCTATGCTCCCCCTTACTTGGTGATCCCTCTTAATAATTTTAGAATGCAAAGCTTAGCAAAAAGAGGGTGGACCATCACAGTTTAAAAAAAGATATTTATAGAAAATAGGATACCCAACATAATATGCCATACTTGGTTCAACAATATAGGTATCATATTTAACTTAAAAATATGTTGCATCAAAGATCCATTACAATAGAGAGAACAAAAAAACTTTGATGCACACAAAAAAAAAAAAAAAATTTATTTCACAAAAGTGATAAATTATTCTTAAGGTGAATAGAACTTTTCCAATCTAACCTTCACCGGTGATTCTGCCTCTATTGTTGATATTACTGTTTACATGACTGCTGTTTCTGTGTATTAAGGATCTTTTTGCGTCTCTAGTCATGAACTTTGAGTCTCTGCTATCAAGGTATTGATCTGTCCCCCATACCTTGTAGCGCACCTGTACTAAGATCAAGTAGAAAATTTTGGTACCCATTTCTCTTTGGGTCCTTTGTGGTTAGTTATCAAGGGGTTTGCTTTCACAATCCACCTTGGTTTCTTATAGGCAGGTATAAGGGTTCCAAGCTCACATAATTTACGGATAGGGCATCTAGGAGAGCTATGGTTCCCTTTTTGACAATATGTGCATGAGAAAACAGTAGGTTTATAACTTGAAGTAGAAGCAACAAAAATTATTTTCTTGTTTAAACTGGAGGAGGTGGAATTACCTTTGTACCCAATTCCTCTCCTGTCAACATATTGATGTTGAGAGTGAAGCAACTGAGTCAAGGTCTTTTCACCAACCTCAAACTTTTTCAGTGTTTCTTTCAAAAGTTCATTTTCAACCTTGGCATTTTCAAAATTTTGTTTAAGTTCACAAAACTCAAGATTGACAGATTTATGCAGTTCATTCTTTAATCTATCTACTTCATTTTCAAGAGTCTCAATTTGAGTGAGCATGCTTTTGTTACTCTTTGCCAATTTCTGAGATTTTAACAAAAGAGTTTCATGTTCAAAGTAAAGAGCTTCAAAAGCCTCACTCAAATCTTGACTACTACAACCATCATCAAGTAAATCATCATGTATAGAAGAATCAGAAAGACTAGAAGAGTTAAGGCTTACCTTAGATGAGTCATTTGCCATATGACAAACACCATTTGCAATTTGCTCTTCTTCGTCTGTGTCGCTATCAGTGCCAAGACAATCCCATATAGTAGCCTTAGGTGTTTCACATGCCGTGAGACAAATGGCATTTGCAACCTCCTCTTCTTCACTGTCAGTATAGTTGTTCCATGTAGCCTTCTTAGCTTTCTTGGATATCTTTGAGTTATTTCTCTTTTCAAGTTTGTTGAATCTCATGAATTCTTCAAATAATTCAGCCATGTCTTCATCATCAGATTCTTCATCAGACTCAACATCTTTCCTTGCTACCTTAGAAGTTTTAGCAGCAAGAGCAAGAGATTTTCTTTCTTTTACCATTTCTGCTTCTTGAAGTGTTGTTGATTAAGTGTTGTTGATTAACGTTTTTGTTATAACATTTCAAATTTAAACTGTTTTATATAGTTTAGATTTTATTATTTATTAATAAAATAAACAGGTATAAAAGCAGATTAATAGAAAAAATACAATCAGATGGGCTTTAGCGAGGGAATTAGCGAGGGAAAGTGGACGCGTGGCTAGGCATTGGCGAGGGAATTAGCGAGGGAAAGTGGACGCGGGGCTAGGCATTAGCGAGGGAACGTGGACGCGTGGCTGTCTGAATTTTCCCACGTGGCTGCCATTAATGAGGGAATTAGCGACAGAATGTACTGTCGCTAATTAGCGACGGACTTAGATTCCCTCGCTAATCCCATTAGCGAGGAGCAGTTTAGCGACGCAAGTGGTCCCTCGCTAACGGTCATTAGCGACGGAATTTCGTCATTTTGCGAGGGAAATTTCCGTCGCTAATAACCAATTTTTTTGTAGTGATAGCGAGGTACAAATACAAAGTTTCTCTCACTTAAGGGCGTGTTAAGATGGGTGGTTCCGAGAGGGTCTCTTTTAAAAGGGTCAACGCCTGCTCTTGCTCGGCGGTCCAGTCAAATTTTGTTTCTTTCTTTAGTAGTTTGAACAAATGTGGGGACTTGTGGGCTGCTTTTGAAATGAAACAGGACAGTGCTGCTATCATCCCGCTGAGTTTTTGAATTTCTTTCTTCGTAGTTGGTGAAGGCATCTCGGTCACAGCCCTACATTTGTCAGGGTTGTCCTCAATACCTCTCTCAGTGAGATAGAAACCGAGGAGTTTCCCTGCTTGAATCCCGAAGGTGCATTTCTCCGGGTTCAATCTCATATTGTTCTTTCGAATTTCTGAAAATACTTCTGTCACATCTTTGAGATGGTCAAGATCATTTTTACTTTTAACTATCATGTCGTCAAGATACACTTCGATTAACCGACCGATTTGATTTTTAAAGACCTTGTTCATCATTCTTTGGTAAGTTGCCCCGGCGTTTTTTAGCCCAAAGGGCATTACGCGATAACAATAATTTCCTTGCTCTGTCATGAACGCCGTTTTCTCTTGATCAGGCGGAAACATTGGGATTTGGTTATATCCTGAATACGCGTCCATGAAAGATAATAAACGAAAGCCTGAGGCGCTATCAACTAATTTATCTACGCTAGGGACGGGGAAGGCGTCTTTTGGACATGCCTTGTTAAGATCAGTATAATCAACACACATCCTCCATTTTCCATTAGATTTCTTAACAAGGACTACATTGGACAGCCAGGTGGTATACTTAATCTCTTTTACAAAGTTCGCCTCTATGAGATCTTTCACAGCCTTAGCAGCAGCTTCAGCTTTCTCCCCTTTCTGGACTCTCCTCTTCTGGGAAACCCACTTAGTGTTGGGATTAACAGCAAGATGGTGGCAAGCTACCTCGGGTGGTATCCCTGACATCTCAGCTGCTGACCAGGCAAACAGGTCAGCATTCTCCCTCAGGCAGATGGTGAGTTTCCCCTTGACCTCCTCAGGGAGGTCGGAGCCTATCTTGACAGTCTTAGTGGGTTCTTCTCCGAATTGGATGGAGATGAACTCACCATCTGGTTCAGGCCTCTTCATACGCTTCTTGAGCTCCTTAGTGATGGTGGAATCCTCCTCCTCTTTCTCACTGTCTGGATCATACCTGGCATCCAAGTCTGCCATATTTACCTCAGCTCCCTTCCCAGATCCCTTGTCTGGGTCTCTTACTTCAGTAGTTTCTTTTTACTCCTTAATACTCATGTAAAAACACCTGCGCGCTGCGCCCAAGTCCGCCTGAAGGGTCACAATCTTGCTCTCCACATTGTAGAATTTCATCTTTAGGTGAATCGTTGAGGTTACTGCCTCCAGTCTACCCAATGTGGGCCTCCCGATAATGCACTGGTAGACAGACTTACATGAGGGAACCAGGAAAGCTGTTTTGACAGTTCTGAATAAATGTTGTTCACCATCGGGGTCTCCATAGGTGACCATCAGCTCCAAGTGGCCCAATGGCTTGGTTTTTGATCCGTTGAATCCGGTCAAGTCCCCCCCTCGGTAGGGAGTTAGGTCATCGGGGGAGATGTTCAAAACTCGCAATAAGTCTTTAAAAAAGAGGTCCACTGAGCTACCCTGGTCGACCAAGATTCTTCTTACTTCAATGTTGGCCATAATAGCAGTGATGAGCAGTGGGATGTGTTTATTTGGTTTTCCATCAAGAAAATCCTTATCATCGAAGGATAAGGGTGGTATGGCTAGTCCCTCCCTAGGGGCTGAGGTTGATATAACATTCAGGATTTCCTTCCATTTTCTCTTCATTGACTTATTCGATCCCCAATCATCAAGGGGGTTGCTACGTGAATCACCATGGCCACTGTCCTCCCTTTGGACTTTCGGGTGTCTTCCTTCTCAGTAGATTCACTGTCGTCATCCTTTGCTGCTTTGACCACTTCACCGGTTGGGGCCTTACCCTTCCTGGGGACCTGGACCTTCTTGTGGGGGATCAGGGTCTTTTGCACGAGCTATTTGGTTCTACCTCCTTCTTTACATATTGCAAGAGTTTCCCTTTCTGAATCATTTCCTCAATGTTGCCTTTAATAGCTCGCCAACCATTGGTGTCATGACCCCTGCTTCGGTGATAGCGGCACCATTTCTTCGAGGGATTCTGGCCTTCCCTCAGCACCAAAGGCTCTGGTCTCTTGACGCTCTTAAGCTCAGTATTAGCGCATTCAGCTAGGATCTTGCCCCGAGACGCGTTGAGGGGGGTATGTTCGGCGAACCTGCGGGGTCGCGCCTCATGATGCCCACCTCCTGCTTCCTTTCACAGCCGGATTTCTCGAGCGCCCCCCTGTCGTCACCAACCTTAGCTGCCTCACGGTAGGCCATATCGTCCTCTTCATAATCCATGTACTTTTGTGACCTTTGAAGGAATTCGGCCAAGTTCCTGGGTTTGTTGACTGATGAATCCCCATCACATGATGTTTTTCACTGTAAAAAAAGGGGAATTTTACTTGATAATTTGATGAATGAATGGAAAGTGTTAGGAGAAAATTAAGAAGTTGTTCTATTTGGGATTTAATTGCTTTGCAGTGTTTATGCTGGTTTTTGTGGTGTTTTTGTGCCCAGGGACTAGGTGAAGAGAAGAACGAAGAAATGCAAGCAAGCGGACTCAAAAATACAAAGAAGTGAAGTTTCTGCCAAACCGCGCTGAAGTTGCGCGCGGAGCACGAGTGAGGCGCGAAATCAGCACTGTAGCGTCCTCCATCCGCGCTTAAGTGGCGCTGGGAGCGCGAGTCGCGCGCGGATTGGCAGGAACAGTCACGCAGAGTTGCGCGTAAGTCGCGCTGGGAGCGCCAGTGAAGCGCGAAACATCGGAAAACACGTTAAAACGGGCCCAGCACGCGTTTTGAAGGTACTTTTGGTTTTTGGGAAACCCTAGCACGCGAAGAGAGCTCTTTCCAGCTGACGGCAAGTGAAGAATCAAGACTTGGGAACAAGAATTGAGGATTCTAATGCATTCATCCTCACCTTCAACTTGTAATTCTCCCTGTTTCTCTCCTTTTATCATGTGTAACTAAACCCGTTTATGTTAGGGATGAAGGAATATTGATGTAATCACTATTGTCGCTGATCTAGAACCATATTTATATCTTTCTCTCTCGGATTTGTGTATCGGAATTCTTTGCTTAATGCGTTTTATGGTTGGAAAACTCATACAATGATATTTTGTTCAATTATGAAATGGAAGTTTTATTTTGAATGTTTGAATTTCGATACCTTCAATTTGTGGCTTAGGAATAATCTATGAATTGTTGTATATTGCAAACCATTGTTTTTACTGCTTGTTGTTAATTAGAATAATCTAAGGAATTGGGGATTCTAGTTATCTACAAAGTACTAATTACCTAAGGAATTAGGAATTAGTTGATAGTGTTGGTTTGATAGCAAATTAGAGAGAGTTTATCCTTCGAATTAGATCAGCGCAATAGTGTGAAATCAATAGGAATTCGTCCCTAGCATTTCCTCCATCGTATCTTTTCCAACGTGTTCTTCGTTTCTCTAGTTAAAAACTCAAAAATATTTTATTGCTTTACCTTCGAGCTTTATAGCTCAACAATTATCAAACAAACCCCTTTTTAATTTGGTTCCTATTAGCTGTTGTTAACGTCTTAGTAAATTAACTTCGATCCTTGAGGACGATATCCGGTTCTTACCGATATTATTACTTGAACGATTTGGTACACTTGCCAATATCCCAACATTGACCCCCACGTCAATTTGGAAAAGACTTCCATTTTTTAGGTCGTCTTTCATCCAAAATAACATTTGTTTGTCTTCCAAATTTCGCACACATGAAGCCTCCTTATTGAAACGCTCTATGTATTCTCTTAGTGTCTCGTCGTCACGCTGTCTGACGGCCCTCAACACCTCTTCTGACTTGGGCTTTAGCCGGGAGACAGTGAAACGAGCTGTGAACATCTTGCCAACTGACTCCACGAGGAGATGGAGTTTGGCTTTAGCTCTTGAAACCACTCTAATGCGGAATTTTCGAGAGTGAGGGGAATGATTTTACAGTGAACAAGCTCCCTGGCGCCTTTATAGCACATCATCAGGGAGAAGTGTGCCAGATGGCGGCCTAGGTCTCCAGTCCCATCATACATCTTGAGAGCTGGCAGTTTCTCCAAGGCCCTTGGTATTGGGCACTCGTCCACCTTCCGAGTGAAAGGTCCTTCATCGGAGAACCTCCTTGAGTTGCGAGGGGAGACATCCTCGTAGTCCGAATCTCGATACCTGCGCTGATCGGGGGATCTCCTCGATGGTGACCCCCGGTGGCGTCTCTTGTGGGTTTTAGCCCGGCTCCTCGACCTTTCACGAGAATTAGAGGAGGCATGTGAGGAGGTCCTGGAGTGGGAGTCATCGGGCCAGTAAGTACCATCGTGAGGGGATGGAGGGGTCTTTGGAGGTGAACCTCATCCTCTATGCTTGTGTCGCCGAAGAGGAGAGAGGTGTCCGTGCCTTCTCCTGGGGGGAATGATGGACGTGATGCCTGCGAGGGGGAGATCGATGGTGCCTTGAAACCACGGTTGTCTGAGGACCGCTTGGGTTCTATTTTTCTCGAAGGCAGTCAACGTGTCAGCCATTCCTCTCCCATTAGACTTGTCAATCCTTTGCTCTTTTTCCTTATCTCTAGGGTGGAGGTTGCTCAGGCATGAAAGCCACACGCCCTTCAATCTGCCTTAGGCGTGCTTCCTGCTGCAGCATGGTTTGAGTGCGATTGCACGGGAGATCCAAGAGGTCGTTCGCGTTCGGAGGCTGGGCAGGCTCCGAAAGGGAGTTTGTCTGTGGGATCTGGATGGTACCCTCGTCATGCTGGCTGGCGACGTTGCCCTCAGGAGTACCCTCTGGCTGGGGTGCGGGTACAACAATGCTTCGAATTCGGGGTCTACCTCTGGGTGCCATGGAGAAGCAAGAGAAAAGTTTAGTGAGTAGTAATGATGTGAAAGATAGATATCTCCCACTGTGGTCGCCAATGTTCTGTATCTTGCAGTGTTGGGTGAGTTGTAGTTGGTAGGTCTCTTGTTGTCTGGCCAGAAGTCAGTGAGAGCCCGGGAGGGGTACCTGCGAAGCCACTCCGACGCTCAAGTCAGTATTGAGAATAGATGAATGATTTAGCTAGGAATGAGAATCTACCTCTTTATGGCAATGCGTGCCAGTATTTATAGGGAACTGTGCCCGTGGTAAACCGTCGGATCGGTAGAATTGATCTGAGCCATCCAAGTATGAAAATCATGAATGGACTTATGCATTGTGGATATGGATCAAAGTGATTGAGCCAATCCATATATAATTACTGAATGGGCCTCTTGGCTCAGTCCAATATATATATATATATATATATATATATATATATATATATATATATATATATATATATATATATATATATGAGACTTTTTTTGGCAACAAAAATTTTAGGTGAGTTGGGCTCTGTGGGCTCACGAGGATTAGAGTATATACGAGAGTTTTAGGTATGCAGCAAAAGTTTCTCCTTAGAGTGCATTCATCAAAGAGAAAAGTGTAACCAAAAATATCTTTCACATATATGAACACTTTCCTACTGGTATATTTCTGGTACACATTATATGGCAGTGATCAGACTCCCCAGTAAATATCAGTGTTCATTATCATCTTTTCCTAGCCACAGTAAAACAGACAAACCAACTCAGTAGATTTACGAACACTGATATTTAATCTATACAGTTGGATTTTGATCAAATGGCCCAAATAGTTTGACTGCAAATACTGAAAATAATATAGCAAGTTGTATTAAGGAGAAGGAAACAGCTGAAAATTGAAAATAATAATATATAGCAAGTTTCATGGTTTCTTCAGTAATTTTATTTGGCCCTATAAGAAAAGTAATTTGAAGTATTGGGCAACTGTACCAAGAGTCGAGATCACATGTGAATGTAACATGTATAGTACCCCACAATCACATTCATATGGTACTTAAAGGTGCAAATCGTATTGGTTAGTGATCCACGTCTTCTATATATAAAGTTAGCCAATTTTTGTATCTTTTAAATCTTTTTCTTGGTGGGGACTGAAAATGATGGAGGAGGGCAGCTGATCGTCGTGCATATCCAAAATCATTGTCCTCAATTCTTATCACTAACATAACATCTCTCATATTTTTCTTCTTCTCTTTGCTTTATTATTATTATTATTATTATTATTATTATTATTATTATTATTATTATTATTATTATTATTATTATTATTATTATTATTATTATTATTATTATTATTATTATTATTATTATTATGTAAGAGAATCATAAATTGCATTCCTTACCAATCCCATGTTAAAAACATAAAATCCACCATCCCTGTCTTAAAAAGGAAATATATATTACACTTTAAAGTTTAAACAATTTAAATATAATCATTCTAATATATTCAGTCAAAAAAAAATCATTCTTAATATATTCTTAGTTTGAATGTAAAAATTGGATTTGAAATTATCTCCAAAGAAATACCAAACAAGATTCATTTTTGTTTTTAAAGTGCTAATGCAACTTCAAACGGGTAAACAACCATTTTGGTCGTAAAAGTGTAAGGCGCTATCATTTTAGTCTTTGAAAGTAAAGTTTAAAAAAACACTCTTTGAATATATCTTCGGTCTGTCAAATTAGTTCTTATCATCAACTCAGTTAATTAACTCCGATCAAGGTGTTGGTCCTTCACAAATTTTTCGTGGGACGAATTCATTCCTCACAATTTTTTCGGGACACATTGGTCCCTGACAATTCCAAAACGGGACACGTTAGTCCCTCTATCCATTTTGACGTTACCAGCACAGTAAACGTGTCCTACGTGGCACGTTAAGTGCCACGTGTCACGTTAACTGCCACGTTTATTTTGGGACAAATAAGTCCCTGACTTTACAAATTTGAAAATGGGACAAATCAATCCCTGACTTTTTTGAAAAGGGGACAAATCACCCCTCCCCCCTCCGTTCCACTGTTCACCCCCTCCGTTCCACCAACTGTTCTTCTTCCTCCCCCCTCAGTTCCACTGTTCACCCCTCCCCCCCAGATCTGGAACTCATCTCTCTCTCTCCTCACTCACGTTAAATCTGGAACTCATCCCTCTCTCTCTCCTCCTCTCCATCTCCTTCTCACTCTCGCAGATCGCACTCCCCCCTCTCACCACCGCTTCTCGTAGATCTCGCTCTCCCCTCTCACCACTGTAAGCCATCACTTACCAAACCCTCACCGTAGGAACGAAATGGATAGAAGAGATGAGGGAGAGCGACGAGAGAGAGAACGGCGAGAGAGGGAACGGCGCCGAGATGCGAAGAGAGAGAGGGAGGAGGATCGGTGAGGGGAGAACGAACCAAAGAGGGAGGGGAGAGGGGAGAGCGAACTAGAGAGGGGGGCTGTGAGAGAGAGAGCTGTGAGAGAGGAGGATCAGTGAGGGGGAGGGGTGGAACCTTCGTTGATTGGGGATTTGGAGGTAGAAGACGATGAATAGTAACAGAGGACTGATTCGTCTCTTTTTTAAATTGTCAGGGACCGATTCGTCCCTTTTTTAAATCTAACGTGCCACGTAGGACACGTTTACTGTGCTGGTAACGTCAAAATGGATGGAGGGACTAACGTGTCCCGTTTTGGAATTGTCAGGGACCAATGTGTTCCGAAAAAATTGTGAGGGACGAATTCGTCCCACGAAAAATTTGTCAAGGACCAATTTGGGCCTTTACTCTTATTTTTTACATTTAGTCTTTATAATTGTTTTTGTTTTTGTTTTTTTACTAATGAATATTTTTTGTTGAGTTACATGGGAAAGCATTAGATGTTCGTTATAATTTTTTTTTATAGTTTTTCCTTATAATTATTGCAATTTTTTAATATAATTTCATTAATTCTTGATTCTCAACGAGAAATATTAATACGCGTTCCCAAAATAATTTTTTATTTATAATATAAAAAACTAATTGTGTTTGGCACAATTAATGTAGAATATTTATTTTGAAAATGTGGTATATCAAAAATAGGTAAAGAAACGGAGTGACTAGTATGAATTAATGCACATGTATACCTTGCTAGTTAATAAAAAATCCCTTGCCATCCCTATTAATTTTTTTTTCCTACAAGTAAGAGATATGGCTATTTCTTATTATTTTTTTAATATGAATACTCTGAATATACATTTTTTTAGCATAACTTTGAATACACATATCATATATATTATAAAATGACACATTTTAATATAAATTTAAAAAAAAACGATTTCATAAAATTTAAGAATAATGACTCAAATTTCTTTTGTTGTTAGTACTAATGTTCTGCAATAGGTCTTGGGGACTCTTGGTCCACCTTGTCCCAAGAGGGGTGATGCAGCCAATGCCATGCAATAATATTTGGTGAAGTCAAAATTTGCTTTGTATTTTATTTTTGACGTGGAAAAATTTGTTTTGTAATTACCAACCAATAAGAAAAAAAAAGTCCAAAAGGTTGGAGAGGTAAGAGGGGTCCAAGTGTTTTGTACTGTGTTTAGAAAGCTGACGAGTCATGGGCATGACTTTCTGGAGTGTTACTTTTAGAAGATGTTTGCCTGGCATGCATGACATTAGATGTGGAATAGGAACACAAGGACTTTTCTTAATATAACTATTCACTGATAAAAGATGAAAAGCAGCTTCTTAGCTAGTATCTGCTGGTTGCTTTTACTTTGTTTTGTGGCTGCAATATAAGCTTTGTGAATGTTATGTCCCCTTAATCTTCTCACTTTCAGTATCATAATTATTTGAATGTGCATTAAAATACTAATCATTAGCAAGCATAACATTACTTTGGTTCGAGTGGAGTTGGACTCTGATTCCTTATATAAGGTCTTAAGTTCGATCTTGTGGATAGAAAAAACGTGGTTAGGAGAGAGACCCTACTAAAGGTAGTCAGTTAAGTCTTCTAATGGGAAAATAAATAAGAAGTCATCTAGTGGCAATAAAGATTAGTCATCGACAAATTCGGTTAATACTTCACACATCTGACATGTTAAAGAAATACTAGCTACCAAACAACAAAGAAAGAGAAAATTTGTGGTGTGTTTTCTTGTTCCCATCTTCAAGTACGGCGTATTGCTATTTGCAAGGGTGCAACCAACTGGCTTCTCAGCTACCAAGTTTGTCTTGCTATTACAAGACATGATGGAATTGTGACAATGTTGTTATATGCTGAAGCTAGCTAACACGAGACTGAGACAGGTTAACTTCCTTTTGATACAATGTAGAAATTCACATGATCGTAGAGAAGGGGCAAGAAAAATTACAACTCGTAAGGTCCAAGTTGCATCTATCAGTACCATATATACCATTATAGATCAATGATTAATAACAGCTAAAAAAGGATATTGGGTACATAATGTGTTAAATGAGACAAACTCAGAAAATATATCAGAAACTATTGCTTGTCAGCATGTAAATGGCTTTATTTTTGGACTATGGTAACTCTTCCCTTATTTTGGGGCAAGAAAATTATAGGGAGTCCCCACTCTCTTCACTCCAAAATTTTCAATAGTTTGCGATACACTAATTTATTTCGAAAATTTAAAATTTAGGCGTAGTTACGGTTTTGGCGCTCTTATTATGACTAACTAACGATTTTAATTCCCAAAATTTTTTATTCACAAATTTAATCCCCTTATTTTTCCAATTTCTAAAATCAATGTTCCTCCATAATTTGCTCAAACATTTTGCTGACTTTGGGGCTCATTAATCCTACGTGGATGACACGTAGAATTGTCAGGATATTTTAAAATAATAAAGTATTTTTTTCTTTACAATAGGAAAAACGGTTTCATCTTCTTTATCGAGACTCATGGAAGTTTCTCCAAAAACCCTAATCCTAAGATTTTTTATTTTAAAATCCAACATGGCAGTCCCGTGAGTCATCCTTGTAGGATTAATGAGCCCAAGTCAGCAAAATGTTTGACCAAATTAAGGAGGGGCATTGATTTTAGAAATTGGAAAAATTGGGCTAAATTCGTGAAAAAAAAAGTTTAGGTACTAAAATTGTGAGTTTGTCATAATAGGGGAAATTATGCCTAAAATTTAATATATCTTCATGATGAAACAAGTTTTATTTTCGTGAGGAATATTTATGAGAACACTGTGGTTGCTCAAGAGTTTGGTATGCAAGGCAACATGGGAGGTGTTGCTATTAAAGTTGATTTGGCTAAGACTTATGATAAATTGAAATGGTCTTTCATTTTGATGGTCCTTTGTGAGGTGGGCCTTTCAAATTCTTTGGTGAATATTATTATGACTTGTATTACGAGTGTCAAAACGAATGTGCTTTGGAACACCACTTCTTTGAACAAAAAAACAATGTGCATTGGAATAGGTACGTGAATACTTACTTTTCTCCCCAAAGAGGTATTCGGCAGGGTGATCCCCAATCGCCCTATATTTTTGTGATGCGTATGGCTTAGCTTCCTCACCTTATTTTTCATGAAGTGAATACTGATAGTTGGAAGCCTTTGACTGTTGGCAGCAACAATCCTAATGTTTCTCATTTGATGTTTGCGAATGATCTTTTGTTGTTTGGGAATGCAACTAGTGCTCAATTGTGGTGCACGAAATATACTCTAGATAAATTTTGTGATATGTCTCGTCAGCAAGTCGGCATAGAAAAAACTTTTATGTTGTTTTCTAGATGTGTTTCTACTAATATGCGTAGGTGTCTGCTTGACGAGTCTGCGTTCAGGGAAGTGCATTCCTTGGGCAAGTATCTTGGTGTGCCTTGATGGGCTCGTAACCCTCTCTAAGACTGTTATTGAAGCTCTTCCTCTTTATTCTATGATGACCTCTTTGGTGCCTCGATCTTGGCTTGAGAAGATTCAACAGATTCAAAGAGGTTTTATTTAGGTGATGGGAATGAGCGTCGCAAGTATCACATTATTGTTTGGTCCATAGTTACTAAACCCAAGTGCTATAGTGGGTTGGGGACAGAAATTTGATCCATGTAAATTCCTCTTGCCTTATGAAGCTCTCTTGGTCTTTGAGGCAGGGTGAGAATAGGCTCTGGTGTCAGGTTCTAGATGGTAAATATGGTAGGGGTGAGTTAACGAGTGGTAATGCAATTGTGAAGGCTTCTGATTCATCCCCGTGGAAGCATATGGTGAGTTTGTGGAATAAAATAAATGACTTTAGCTATTAGGCCACTGGAGATGGCAATAGCATTTTAGTATGGGTTGATTCTAGGTTGTGGCCTAGTTACAAACTTTGTGACGTCAGTAATTCAGTGCCAACTAATCTCCTTCAGCCGAAGGTTTGTGACTTATTGGATGAGGATAATAAGTGGACCTTGAATAGTATCTCCACTTTCATTCCACTAGAGTTGTTGGAGTGTACTCATGCTATTTTTCCTCCTAGCCAAGATAATGGAGCCGATTTATGTTTGTGGCCAGGTGATAGCCATGGTAAGTTTATTGTTGCTAGCACATATTCTCTTATGGCTAATGACCTTGATAACTCTAGTTAGAGTTTTTGGAAGGCAGTGTGGCGTTTGAGTGTTCGGAAGAAAGTGAGAAGCTCAGTTTGGCTTCTTGTTCATCATAGACTACTCACAAATCATCGTATAGACAAAATGCATTTGGGTGATAGTTACTGCAATCACTGTCCTGGTGTTCTTGAAGATATTATTCACGCCTTTAGGGATTCTCCGCGTGTGGACTAATCTTTGGATGGGGCTTGTGATGAATTCTGCTCGTAGCAATTTTTGTGGGGAAATCTTCAACATTGGATTGAGTTTAATTTAAACTAAGATAGTGAGAATTTGCTTGACTTTGAGCGGCAATCCTTTGGGCTATGGCGTGTCATTCTTTGTGGAGTTGGAGGAATAAAGAAATCCACGAAGTGAACTTTAACAGAGTAGCACGCCCTTCGAATTTCATTTACAGGTTGGTTTGGGAGTACTCCTCTAATGTATCTTTAGCTGGTGTGGAACTGGTTCGTGACAAAAGACGGATTGAGGCTTGTTTGGAGTACTCTCATGTTGGTTGGTGGTGTCTCAATACTGATGGTGCCGCTAAACATGGAGCTCAAGTTGCTGTTGTGGTGGAATCATTCAAAACAATCTGCGTGGGTGAATTGGTGGACTTGCCAAATTCCTTGGCTTATGTTCTGCTTTGGAGGCTGAGTTTTGGGGTATCTTGGAAGGGCTTGAGGTTATGCTAAGCAGGTGGATTCTGCTGTTGCTTGCTCTATCATTGAGGGTGATTTGGCGGGTGAATTTTGGGGTGGAGTCTTATTAAAGAGATTCGAAAGATGATGAATTTGAAGTGGGAGCTGAAGTTTGTGCTATCTACCGTAAGACGAACCGTTGTGTTGGCGAGTTAGCTTCTCTAGTTGTAGTCTTCAAGAGTCCTTAATTTTGTTTGATCAATGTCCCCCATTTGTGAGACCTCCTTTGCTCGGTGATAGTTTGAAAATCTCCATTTTCGATCATATCTCCTGTTAATTGTTTTTTTTTTTTGTAACTCCCGCTTCTTAAAAAAATAGAAGTCTGTGATGAATATTTTTAAGTAGACATTTTGGGTGGGCTTTAAATTTATTTTATAATGATCCAGTATTTTAATTGTCGAAAAAAAAAATCCAGTGTTTTGCTCCTCGAGGCATTCTGTATTTTTTATTTAAGTTTTTATAATGATTATTTTTTTGTGAAGAAACTAGGTGGATCTATATTTCTGTTCTAATTACTGGTCCGACCCAAGTTCTATAAGTCCGTCCATTACAAATTGAGCCACACACTCAACTGCAGAGAGCCCAGTTTATCTAAGGGGATTTCTACTTACAACCTCTATTTCTTCTAATAGCACCCCATCCCCCTTTCTTTCTTTCAAAATACCCTTATCTCCTACTTTTCTTTTTCCTTCATTTCTCTCTCCACTGGCAACTCTCACTCGCATAAATGATAAAACACCTTCCCTCCCACAAAATTGGCCTCTCCCGTAAGGTTTTTAGGTTTTCATATTTTTTGGGAGGATAATTATTATGCTAATAAACTAGTTGGCTATGGTTTTTCTGATTTTGGTTTTAGTTGGTGGGTCTCCATCTCTTAGTTTAGTTATGAGGATTTTGTTAAGAATAGATTGAGATTGCCTTATTATTGTTTTGCATAATGTTTTCAAAGGTTTTGGTTGATATCTCCCTTGAGTTATGCTTTTTTCTTCTTTAATAATAATAATAATTGTTGCTAGGTGGAGATGTCAGCTCAGTTCGGATATCTTTTAATTTTGTGATATTTTTACATCTCTCTTTTTGCTTAAAAGGAAATGGAACCCGTAGGTAAATCCGCTTTCCTTTTTTATTTTATCAATAATAACATTACTATCCTCTTAGATTTTTACTTTTGGCCCTTACACGGTGGCGGATGTAGGCTTTGAGGGATGGGGGCATTTGCCCCCATAAGATAAAAATAATTTACTTAGGTGTGTTTAGTAAAAGTATTTTTGCCCCCATAATAAAATAAGGGTTGCCCCCTATAAGTTAATTACATTTTGACTATTTGTACAAAATAATAAGAGAAATAAGAGTGAATAATATATACTAATTTTATTTTTATATTCTTCTTATATTTATTGTTTCGATATCTTTTAACATTAAATAAACACACGAAGAGCAATTAAGTATTTTGCGTTAGAAAATGAAAAGTACCAATTTGACTATTAAAAAAATTAAATACTAGTCAAACTAATAATTAAAGAGTACTAAAATATCTCTAAAAATATTTAAAAAGGAGGACCAAATTGATACTTTTATCCTAAGGCCTAGCTCAACTATCCCGGGTTCGAATCCGGTACCTCACAGTTGTGTGTGTGAGTTTCTAGAAGTTGTGACCACTTCGTCTACATATAAAAAAAAATTGATACTTTTCATTTTTTTTAAAATTATATAAGTTTTTGTTTTTTGTATCCATTGAAGTATCTTTTTTTTTATAAGCAAATGTTAGTGGGTTTAAAATGAATACACTTAGCTCCTTCTTACAACTTTGCAACTCCTTCATGTCCCTTAGCTCGCCAACTGAGCTACCTTCTTGGGTTTAAAATTATATAAGTTTTTGTTTTTTGTATCCATTGAAGTATCTACTCTTTTGTATAGGAAGAATATTTATTTTGTAAATATTTAAAATACTTTTTTCTAAAAAGATATTTGATTCTTCTTTGCCCCCTCGAGCTCACTCATTTTTCTTCACCTTCACTAGTTATAAACCAAATTTATATCGATGACCAGTCTTCTTATATTTTATTAATCATATAATTTCAATTTCAAATATATCCTCAATTTATTTAATAAATATTAGTAGTGCTGCGCTGAATTTACTTTTCTTTTAGTCTCTATACAAATCTAAAAGGTCAATAATTACGTCAAATTCATTTTTTTTTACAAAACGTCAAATTCATTTTTGGTTTGGTCATATATAGTGAAATTTTTAAAAGAAACGTATTAACCTATTATATCAGTAATAAATAATCGTGACGGATTCACTTTTTATTCGCTTATTAACCTACTTAATCACAATTTAAAGTAGACCAACAAACAAATATTTTTTACCTACAATTATGTAGCTTTTGAGTTCTCTATTGCACTTGGAGGAGGAGGAGGAGGAGGAGGAGGAGGAGGAGGAGGAGGAGGAGGAGGAGGAGGAGGAGGAGGAGGAGGAGGAGGAGGAGGAGGAGGAGGAGGAGGAGGAGGAGGAGGAGAGAGATACAGCGCTTTGTTGGTTTCCAAAATTTCCAGAAACTAAGAAAAATGAAATGAAGGAGAAGGGGATTGGAATATTAGGGATTTTAGGGATTTCCAGAATCTGAGAGAAATGAAATGAATTTATCCAACTTGGCATCCAACATGGCAGACACGTCACAAGGAACTAACGCTGTTAGTCAAAAGTTAACAGCAATGACGAAATTAAACGCGTTTGATAATTGCAAGGACTTTTTAAAAATTTTGAAATTGCAGAGACGAAACAGGGACCAAATGTACCTTTAAGCCGATTTTATTTTACGTGGTTTGTTTTGTGATCGTGATGGAATGACTCACGCAGCACCTTAATCCCTGACGCAACTTTAAGGCGACTCTGTTTGGCATGTCTCATTTGTTAGTGGATAGCGAATTTGACTAGCGGATGACAAATAAATGTGTTTGATAAACACTAGCGTTTAACATTTCTGCGTAGCCTTTAGCGTTTTTTCAAACGCTACTTATTGTCAATGGCGAACCTACGTGTTCTCCAAGAGGTTCAATCGAACCCTTGAAAAAATTAAATTAGCACAGATACTCTAGGAAAAAATGTTTTTGTTATACCCCAATTTTATCCGTTTGTTTTTGTTTTTGTTTTTTTTTGCTACTCATTTAATTTACTCATTCAATCACGGCAAGATTAGTTTTGGGCTCTTAGACGAAGTTTTCGTTAATTGGGTTGACGCTTGGTAGTTTGTTCGATTGGGCCGATATACCATGCATTTTGTCTACTTGGGCGTATGTTTTTGTGATTGGGCCAATTTTAGCAATTTGTTGTAATTGGGCCTAATTTTAGTGTTTTGATTGGGTTTGGCCCAATTTAATCCTTTTTCTTCCATTTGGCCAAAAATAATGATAAAAGGTCCAAAAATAATTATACAAAATTACAAATTAATAAAATTTGTCCATAGTCCAAAAATACAAAAAAAATGATAATAAAAATTATAAAAAATAAGAAAACAAAAATAAACAAAAATAAGAGCACCAGCTTCGGCCCAACTCCATTCTCTTTGGAGATCAAGCTTTCTAACCCTAAGCCCAATGCCTTGAGCTTGCTAAGCAAGTCTTCAAGGATCTGTAACAGGAAACAAAGATTGATTAGAATCGGTAATTCAATCCTAAAACCCTAAAAATTCACTATAAAAAGAGGTCAAAATTCATACAGCAATAGGGGCAGAGAAACAAAAATGTGAAAAGAGGGAAGTTTGATAAAAAAAACTGAGAAGGAAAAACAGAGAGAATTTACACAAGAAAGGGGACTAACTCCACAAAGTCTTTGTAAATAAACCTATTTATCACCATCTCCTTTCAAAAACCAAAACAATTTACAAACCCGTTATCCCCTTTCAATAGCTGGGATTTTTGCAATCTTTTCCCTTCAATTCAAACACTACAGTTGAACCTACCGTCGCATTTAAACTTTTCTCGCCCTTACGCATGGTACCCTCCAAGCACTAGCATCTCCGACGAAACCACCGTCGGTGATACCACCTCCCATCTCTCTCCGTCTGCATCACGTTCCTATTTGCTCTAGTTGTTTCACGCTTTGAAATGAAATACATGGTACATACCTTCTTCACTTTTACTAAAGCTTAATATAATAGGTAGTTCAGTTTGCGAGTCAAGGGATATCGAAAGAGTGCACCAAATGAATGTAAGAAGAATGTCTCGAGTTCAACCCCCGGAAATTAACATTTCCCCCACCCCCACTAACATTGCCTATAAAAAAATTAAAGCTTAATTTTTGCTTTAGGTTTCTTTTATTTTATTTTAATATGTTATCTTGTGATATAAAAATAGAAATAATATAGTGTTAGTAAACCTTTTTTTTTCTTAACAAATATTCAAACTAATACCTCATATATAAAAACAAACCATTAATAATCATATGTGATTAAGTCGGTTGTACGACCGGAGTGATCTGGGTTTTAGGGCTAATGGGTTGTACAGCTCGGGAGTCCTAAAATCCCTATTTAAAAAAAACTCCGATGCAAAAAACACAAACATAAACCTTTTCTCTCTTTTTCTCAAAAACCTAATTTTCAAGTCATAGGGGATTAAGTCGGTTGTACAACCGGGTTAATCTGCGTTTTAGGATGAATGAACTGTACGGCTCAAGAGTCCTAAAATCCCTATTAAAAATAAAACTTCAATTCAAATCACTCCATACACAAACCATTTTCTTTAAAAAAAATCACAATCTTATTTTAAAAAATAGGGGAATAAATCGGTGGTACGACCAGTGTTAGTCATCGTTTTAGGATAAATGAACCGTCCGACTCAAAAGTCCTAAAATCCCTAAATTAAAAAACACAAACAAACCAACTTTTTTCTACCCAAGAACTACGTAGCTTTGATTTCTCCATCGCACTTGAAGATACGTAGGAGCGGGGGCCCACTCCTGTCAAGCACAAAAAATAAATACTTTTTTTAAGTCTTTCTTTTTTCTTTTTAGTTCATAATAAAAGGGTAAAATAAATATTTTCAAATTAACATTCATTTACACAACTAATTAGAAGGTAACCTTCCTTACGAAATATGTCGTAGGGTGCTAATACCTTTCCACACGCATAAACGACTCCCGAACTCAAATCTGGTCTCAAGGACCCTTATCCAAACCCAAGAGGTTTGTCAACGTTTGCCCTTATAATTAAACATTGGCGGCAGGCTTCATTTTCGAACTTCGAAGAATCCTATCCCGGATTTTTCGGTCGCTACAGTTTTGCATCACTCTAATGCACCACACTCACACAGTTACAATCTCACATGTTTTATTTTAAAAAATGTTTCTCTCTCTCCTTGAGTCTGTACTATCACTCCCGTGATTTTCCTCTTTCTTCTTTCTTCTTTCTTTTTTCTTCTTTAATTTATTTTGATTATGTTAATCTATTCAATTTGAATCTGTTCTGTATTTTGTGAATATGTTGATTCTCTTAGTGCTATTTAATTTGTATTTAGGAAGTTGTTTGTGCTATTTAGTTTGTGTTGGTCTAGTGTAACACAAATTGTGAACCTAAAGTCTTATTTTTATTACAATTTTAACGATGTGTGTGTTTGAAAAAATTTGCACCCCCTGACCTATGGTCCTAGATTTGCCACTGCTTATTGCGTATAGTGTCTCACTTGTTTTTTGTCATTATCACCCTCAATATTTTTCTTTAAATTGTTTCTCTAATCTCATTAAAATAAATTAAACATTTTTAAATACCTAACTTTTATGTCATTTTACATTTATCAGGTAGTTTAGCCGTTAGTTATGCCAAACACGTCATTTGCTATTAGCTACCTTATCCACTATTTACTAGCTCATCCGTTATCCGATATTCGCTATTTTTTTAACAAACAGCCTAAATGAGAAAGGTGTGATATCTTCTTTGAAAGAGACGAAAGGAATGAAAAAGACAAAAGCAAAACAGAAAAAAGGCAAGGGAGCTTGGCATGAAATTGGGATTATACTTTATATGAAAAAAGGAAAGAGATGGATGAGGATGTCATTCAAAACCTAACAAAACTCCGACGAAGCTCCGAAAAGAGATCTATGCTTTATATGTTAGCAAGTTCATAACTATATGGGCGTTTCTCACATTTTTGACGTGAATGAAGTTACTTTTTAGAAGCTAATTCCTTTACTTTTTGTCTTCATTTGGCACCTTAGGCGTGTTTTTCTTTTGGAGTTTTCTTTTTGTGCTTATTGAGGTAGGCAAAAACTCGGCGTTGTTCTAGGAATGACCTTGAATTAAGGGGGTGTATTGGATTGAGATTTCAAAGGATTTTAAAATACTTTTTTGCTGTTAGAACAATCTCATGGTATTCAATCAAGACTTTTAGTGAATATAAAAAAATCCTGTGGTATTCAATTAGAATTTTAAAAGACTTTTAAAAAATCTCACCAAATTCGATGGTATTCATTTGAGACTTTTAACAACTTAAAAAAAATCTGTTGGTATTCAAAAACTCAGATTTTAAAGAATTGTTTTACTAGATGGATTTTGTGAGACTTTTTAGTACAAATTGTAAATCCCACAGCCATCAAACAATCTCACTCCAAACCTTGAGACTTTTTAACTCTCGTTCTCTACTTGCAGAGTTTTTCCATAATTATTTCTTTCTCTATCATTTCGACTTATTTTTTCCTCCCTCTCTCCTCTAGGTGGGTGTTTCTTCCTTTCCTCTTACGTCCTTCATCTTTTTAACTCTCTCATTCTCTACTTGCAGTCCTTTCCATAATTATTTTTCTTCTTTTGGTTTTATCCAGGGTATCCACCGCCGACCGCAGTGACTAATTCCCTTGCTGAATTGTAGGTGTCTCGAGGAGTAGGACAGCTGCCCCAGAGTTTTAACGCTGCTCTGTACCCAATGTGGGGATCGAACCCCCGACCCTTAGTTAAGGGAGGATCAGCCCCAACCGCTGAATCTCACGCTCTGAGTTAGTTATCTTTCTTCTTGCTATGTCTTCTTGATTTTTCTTTTCAACTCAGCCAAAATGTGAAAGACGTAGTGCTTTCGGATATTTGATAATTTTACAAGAACACCTATTTTAAGTTAGCATCACCATTTCTTGGATCAAATAGCAAATAATTGTATTGGCTTATCGTTTTTTATTATCTTTGTATTTGACTCTTGTGAATTTGAATGTATGCTAAAAATTCTTGGAATCCTTTCAATTCTCATAAGTCCACAAAGTCCTTTCAAATTCTATAATTTCTAATCCATTAAAATCCTAACAAAATGTCTTGAAAGTCCTGCAGAATCTTAAAAGTCATGAAACTTCTACGAAGTCTTTTAAAATCCGTGGGAATTTCTTCTGCTAAAAAGTCCATTAAAATTTCAATCCAATACACCCCCCCAGATTCACTTAGCTTGCTTTCAAAAAAAAATATTCACTACTTAAATTAACAAAAAAAATATATACGCCCATATGTAAACAAAATACACTAGTAAATAAAGGATTTGGTACATGTATTTTAGATGAGGTATGCATATAATGCATCTAATCTAATCTATCTATCTAATATCTAATCTATGTATCTAATCTAATCTAATATCTAATATATGTATTTATAAAAACAAACCTCTTATGAAATTACTATTTTGGATCTCTTATTAACCAGACACATATCTAATTTAAGGGTAAAAATGTCATTACCCTCTCTTTCTTTCTTTTCTTCTTATACTCTCTTTCTTACTTTTTTTCTCTTTCTTCTTACACTCTCTTTTCTCCTTTTCGCTTTTCTCTTACACTCTCTTTCTTTCTTTTTCTTTTTAATTTACTTTTACTTTTCCACAAACAATTCTTCTATTTCTTTTATCACTTCACTTTAGTTTTATTAACACTACTCCACTAAAAAAAACTATCACTTTTTGGAAAAAATTATCACCTTAAAATTTTAATTTTTCTCTTCGAAATCTGTTTACACTCTTATTGATAATCTAGTACAGGTGTGGATCATATGCACAAGGAGGAAACTTGTTTCAAATAAAATCATATAAATTTTAATAATAATTAAATTGTACTCATGAGACCCTCATATCTCGTGGAGTTTTGTGTTTCATACTACAGTGTAGTAGGATACCCGTGCATACGCACGGGTGTGCTGTCGTGTTCTTTTTATTTATGAACTTAGACAATATTTAAATAGTCTGAACATTACCTCTTATGATTTAAATAGTCTGAACATTACCTCTTATAAAATTACCATTTTGGATCTCTTATTAACAAGACACATATCTAATTTAAGGGTAAAAATGTCATTACCCCCTCTTTCTTTCTTTTCTTCTTACACTCTCTTTCTTACTTTTTTTCTCTTTTTTCTTACACCTCTTTTTCCTCCTTTTCTATTTTCTCTTACACTCTCTTTCTTCCTTTTTCTTTTTACTTTACTTTTACTTTTCCCACAAACAATTCTTCTATTTGTCTTATCACCTCACTTTAGTTTTATTAACACTACTCCACTAAAAAAACTATCACCTTTTTTGAAAAAGTTATCACCTTAAAATTTTAATTTTTCTCTCCAAAATGTGTTTACACTCTTATTGATAATCTACTACGGGTGCGGATCATATGCACAAGGAGGAAACTTGTTTCAAATAAAATCATATAAATTTTAATAATAATTAAATTGTACTCATGAGACCGTAATATCTCGTGGAGTTTTGTGTTTCATACTACACTAGTAGGATACCTGTGCATACGCACGGGGTGTGCTCTTGTGTTCTTTTTATTAATGAACTTTGACAATATTTAAATAGTCTGAACATTACCACGTAAAAATAAAAATAAATTTAAAGTAGATAAAAATGAGTTTCAAATAAAACATAGATAAATATTAAAATCTAAAAATGTAAAAGTATCATTTAAAAACAATTTGTGCATTTATCCCGTTTTGTTTTATATATCAGTGCAGTGTTTTTTTCTATATCAGTGTTGTTATCCCGTGTTTTTTATATATCAGTGCAGCTATCCTATCTTTTTATATAAATCATTGCAGTTATATATCCCTGTATTTTTTTATATATCAGTGCAATGTTTTTTTATATATCAGTGTTTTTATCCCGTGTTTTTTTATATATCAGTGCAGCTATCCTGTGTTTGTATATATATCATTGCAGTTATCCCCGTATTTTTTTATATATCAGTACAACTATCCCGTGTTTTTTTTATGTATCAGTGCAGTTATCGCATAGTTTCAATTGATTATTTGAGTTGATTAGTAGATTATAGTCGATAGTAAAAGATAGATAGTAGATTACCAATAAGAAATATTTGTCCCATGTTTTTTTATGTATCAGTGACAATTATTTGTCCTTTTTTAGGTATTAGTGACAAATATTTGTCACATGTGTTTTAAATATTAATTAGTTTAAATAGTCATTATGTCTAAATTATAACTATCAATGACAAATATTAATCCCGTGTTTTTTTATATATCACTGCAGTTATCCTGTGTTTTTTTTATATATCAGTGCAGTTATCTCATAGTTTCAATTAATTATTTTAGTTGATTAGTAGATTATAGTAGATAGTAAAAGTTAGATAGTAGATTATCATAAGAAATATTTTTTATATATTAATTAGTAGTTTAAAGAGTCATTAAGTTTTCTTGTTTTCTAGATAGTAGATTTGTAGTAGTAGTCTTCAAAAATTTTAATTATCAATGACAAATAATAATCTCGTGTTTTTTTATATATCAGTGCAGTTATCTCGTAGTTTCAATTGATTATTTTAGTTGATTAGTAGATTATAGTAGATAGTAAAAGAGAGATAGTAGATTATCAATAAGAAATATTTATTTTAAATATTAATCAGTAGTTTAAATAGTCTTTAAATCTTCTTGTTTTTTAGATAGTAGGTTTTTAGTAGTCTTCAAAAAATTTAATTATCAATGACAAATATTAATCCTGTGTTTTTTTATATATCAGTGCAGCTATCCCGTGTTTTTATATATCATTGCAGTTATCTCATAGTTTCGATTGATTATTTTAGTTGATTAATAGATTATTGTAGATAGTAAAAGATAGATTGTAGATTATCTATAAGAGGTGATAGTAGATTATCAATAAGAGTGTAAACAGATTTCGGAGAGAAAAATTAAAATTTTAAGGTGATAACTTTTTCCAAAAAGGTGATAGTTTTTTTTGTTTTTTAGTGTGACTCATTTACATTTTTATAGGTAATTTTAGTATAGTAGTGTTTGTATAAGTTTAGGAATTTAGTTAAAAAAACTAAAGTGAAGTGATAAGAGAAAGAGAAGAATTGTTTATGGGAAAAGTAAAAGTAAAGTAAAAAGAAAAAAGAAAGAAAGAGAGTGTAAGAGAAAAGTGAAAATGAGAAAAAAAAGGTGTAAGAAGAAAGAGGAAAAAATGAAGAAAGAGAGTGTAACAAGAAAGAGAAAAAAAGGAAGAAAGAGAGTGTAAGAAGAAAAGGAAAGAAAGAGACGGTAATGACATTTATATCCTTAAATTCGATATGTGTATTGTTAATAAGAGATCTAAATTGGTAATTTCATAAAAGGTTTGTTTGTATAGATACTTCTTTCGTAAGGTGACTTTATGTAAAGGTATTAGATAGATATTAGATTACGTGTGACTTTATGTAAAGGTATTTCTTATAATAATATATCTTTGTTTTTTTAAAAAAATATGATAATATATTTTTGTCTTTTAAAGAAAATACAATTCTATATTCTATATAACATAACATTTGAGAGCTTGAGGAGAGACTAACTACAACATAAACATGAGTTCAATGTTATCACTAATAAAAGTACTATTGTGGTCTCTGATTTTGTTATGGTGCCACTTCACCATCTCATGCAAGGCCAATCAACAAGGTGAATACCTCCACAAATTTATTCAATCAAAGAGGTCTCAAAAGCCATCACATGGAGAAGCTTCAACTTCAAGTACTTATTTTGTGGATAGACATGTTTCAAAAGTACATGTTGTTGAGCAACAACAATCAGGGTTGATGGAAGCTAATAAGGTGAAGGGTTTGCCTGGACAACCAAAAGGGGTGAATTTTGATCAATATGCAGGTTATGTAACAGTGGATGCCAAAGCAGGGAGAGCGCTTTTCTACTATTTTGTTGAGTCACCTCAAAATTCTTCAACAAAACCTCTTGTTCTATGGCTAAATGGAGGTAATTGTGACCAATATATTTTGTTTGCTTGAGATTGTTATATTGTCAAATATTTAAACAAACATAGGATCTATTCAGGATATTTTTGAAGGTTTGATATACTTTCACTACTAGAAAAACTGAAATAGCAAGACAAAATTCATTTCTAATTTCGTCTATATGTGTTAGCGACGTCCAATTTAGAGACTAATTTAAATTTTTCTGTTGGTATTTCAATTTTTTTTGGCACAATGTCAATTTTTCTAGTAGTGTTTGATTGCATGCATGCTTTGTTATTTAGTCGATTTGACCTCATAAATTGTATGTTCATGTATATAGACACTTACATGTATGAACCAACTAAATCAGTTTTTTGAGCTATTTAATAATGTTTTTGTGATCTTAGCAATAGCAACTACGTTATTTGGTCAGGGGTAATCTTGGTGATTTTTGATAAATTCCTAATTATCGGAAAAAAACCTGTTATTTGGTGAATATTTTTTTTACCATGACCCTTGGGATAAAAGGGAATTTGTAGCAAAAATGACTTGATTAGCATATAATTGGGTCGCTTGCACACATGTGGTTAGAGGTTCAATCCATAACCATGTATGCACAGAAAAACATTCGTTGAGAGATCTCAATCCCTTAATATAAATTTTAACATCTCGGGAATTAGGGCTCGTTTATATAGACTTACATAACTTATCTACTGACATAAATACTTGTGAGATGTCAATCCATTTCTCTCACCAAATAATAAAAATCCACTATCTCTTCTATTTTTTCTCTTTCTACCAAACACACCCTTGTGATAAAGGTTTATGCTATTAATAATTAAGTTATTTATCCCAATAGGTCTTGATCTCTTATTCATGGCCATTGATAGCCTGGGTTCTCTCAAATAGTTGAGATTGTCTCACGAAGTGTCTCAATACTTTCAACAAAAGACTAATATCTGTTCGTACTTAGGATCAAATTTCGCATTGGTCAACACCGAGTTTGTCCTACTACGGGAATCGAACCCGGGAGCACCGAGTCGACCCCTCATATCCCAGGATAGATTAAACCACTTGCCAACTGTGTTGGTTGAAATTATCAAATTATGTTTATGAAAGGAGAAAAACTAGGACTCTCAAATAAATTGATTACTTAATTATGAATATATCCATTCACCTAATCACTAAACATATTATCTACTTATAACTTAATTATAAAGTGACCATAGTTTTGGCCAATTTTAATTATATATATATATATATATATATATATATATATATATATATATATATATATATATAACCAATCATTTAAAAAGGCTCCTTATTTAGGAAATGTTTTTCTGTCCGTGGGATTCTTATGTCTCACGCAGTACCCCACTCTATATTCCATGGTCAAACACGTAATATAGCAATGAGTTTTATGCTAAATTCTCATTGATCATAATCAATTGCTATATGATAAGATAAGTGATTCCCAACCAATTGCCATTTGAAAAGATAATTGATTCCCAATCAATCGTTGCACTCAAACGTCGGCAAAATATTAATGGAAACATGAAAATAATTCTTGAGCTAGCTAGCTGGAAATTATTATTAGCTAGGTGTACATTGCAAGACTCTTGTTGCTGTATTTGGCTCTCTTCCTCTCACTCATACATCAACAATAAGAAGCTGAAACAAGAATCTCTCATTATTGAGTCCACCTCTCATTCTCATATAGTCATATGTAATATTTGACTATTGTGCCTATTAGGGCCCCCAATGATTGAAGTTATATCGATATATCTAAAATTTTCTTTTTTACCATTGCAAACAAATAATTAAGTGTGTTATCTGCAACCCTTCGTAAAAGGCTGGACTAAGTCTGTGCATAATAATGCTTATTTTAAACCTGGACGGGTAAGTCGACCCGGTTAAGGCATCGAGTTAATGGATCACTAACTAAACCGTATAATTTGGTCACTATAAAAAATAATGTCATTTTTTAGTAGAAAAAATTGCTCAAACCCATTGGATCACTGGTTCAACTCGCAGTCTGACTGATCAGATCATCAATTTGATCGCAAAATCAGTCGGATCATGCTAGTCACATGCATATCCAGCCCAATTATCAGTCAAACCGTTTACCTACTAGTTCTTGGTTGAACCGACTGTCCGATCCGGATTTAATAACGCTGCTTCAGATACGCTTGATTTTTTTATTTTTATTTTTCATTATTATTATTATTTGTTTTTGTTTTTTGCTTTTTTATGGGTTTTGGTACTTGTCCCCAATCATTTTGTTTCTTTTCCTTTTTTAATAATATATCTGTTAAAAAAAAAATTATTACTTTTTGTGTGTTCTTGAAAAAATTGTAAGTTTATATGAGAAGTGTTGGCCATAAAATCATTAATTTTGTTTTTCACTCTCCTTTCTTTTAATGTTAAAAGAAAGAAAAATAAATCGCAAGATTAGATTCATTAATTACCTTTCTTCTCACATGAATTAGTTTTAAGAAAAGCTCACTAAATTGATGATATTACATTACAGGGCCTGGATGCTCTTCCTTTGGTTATGGAGCCATGCAAGAACTGGGACCCTTTAGAGTCAACAGGGATGGAAGAACACTTTCTTTTAATGAAGATGCATGGAACATTGGTAAGCATGCAGTACCTAGATGGAAATGTCATGTCACATGTATAGGCAAAGTTTTAAATTGCAACTGCGTCTATGGCTGTGATCATGTCGTAATTCTTATTATTGCGGAGAATCACAATCAAATACAAATGATGTGACCTAAATCACAATTATGTCGGCGTTGAAAATCATGATATCACGGTTCAGATTGCAATTGCAGACCTTTTTGTAAAACCTTATTAATAGCATTCCAAAGATTTGCAGGCGAATGTCGATGATGCAAGCTCAATCGTGATCGCTTTGACATCAAAAACTGTGATGTTGCGATTCAATGGCAGTTGTGGACCTTTTAAAAAAATCCTTATTACTAGTATTAGCATTGAATTAATCTAGGATGATGATGATGATGATTAGGAACTGATGAGCTGCTTCTATAATTGGCAGAGGCAAACATTATTTTCCTAGAGTCTCCAGCAGGAGTTGGCTTTTCCTACTCAAACAAATCTTCAGATTACTCCAAAACTGGCGACAAAAGCACAGCCATGGATTCTTACACTTTTCTTCTAAATTGGTTGGAGAGATTTCCACAATATAGAACTCGAGAATTTTTCATAGCTGGTGAAAGTTATGCTGGCCATTATGTCCCTCAGCTAGCTGAACTTATTCTATCAAAAAATAAGCAAATGAAAAATCACACAGTGATCAATTTGAAAGGAATTGCGGTGAGTCAAACTAAATTGTCATTTTTACATTAATTAAAGTTAAACTTAGAGTTGCTTTATATAGTCATAAAAATTATATTCTAGTGCAGATTGGGAATGGATGGATAGATGATAATTTATGTACAAAGGGAAGGTATGACTATTTCTGGATGCATGCTCTGAACTCTGATGAAACCCATGAAGGAATCGAAAAACATTGTGACTTTGAGAAACCTAATTTTACAAATGAATGCAACAAATATCAAAATAGAGCAAGCGATGAGGTTGGAAATATTGACGTGTACAATATATATGCCCCACGTTGTGATTCAGCTGCAACAAAAACTGATGCTAGTAATCCCATTTACTCTGTAAGTTCCATATTGCCATGCTGCTTTGCATTTTTGCATTTATGTTATGTGATACTTCCTCTAGGCAAGAGAAAAATGCACTTCTTATGTTTATCGAACAACTTATGTATCTAGTCTATATATAGACCAAATACATCAGTTAATCAATGAACTTTAAAAGTGTACTTTCTCTTATATACAAGACTAGATCTCGTATCTAGCTGAAGCAGAGTTGTCTACTTCAAGTAGAAAGAAATAAACGTTTTTCATATAAGTATTTATGTATAAGCTAATTAATTTTTCTACATCAACATTGTAGGGTAGTGATTTCGACCCTTGTTCAGAACAATATACCAATGCCTACTTGAATCTCCCAGAAGTTCAAGAGGCTCTTCATGTTAAAGCACAAAAATGGTCTCCCTGCAGGTACACATAATTTGATAATTATTTTTTTCGGGCAGATATCCTTTCCTAGTTTCCTTTTCTCAAAAGTAACAGTGTTCTATTACTATAATTTTGGGTATATATATATATATATATATAAAATAGAAGATATATATTAGACGTTTATATAATTTATACACCTGAAACTTAAATATTCTATTTCCTGAATCAATATGTCTAATCTAATGCTTCTGTTCAGTGAGGTGATCACTTGGACAGATAGCCCAGCAACTGTTCTACCCACTATAAATCGGTTAATATCAACTGGTATAAGCATCTGGATATACAGGTGATGAACTTTACAAAATTCCTATGTTACATTCAAAACAATATCATGAATCTATGTGCAATTAAATTCTGTTGTTACTTAATACTGATACAGTGGCGACATAGATGGGAGTGTTCCCATAACATCAACAAGGTATGCATTAAATGCATTAAAACTACAGGTAGATACAACATGGCGGCCATGGTACACTGGCAAAGAGGTAATGAACCATTACTAAATTAATAAATACTATATATAAAACCAAGATTTCAAATCATGGTTGCATTGCGACTCTTGATATTGTAAGAAATTACGGCCAAATACAACTGATGTAGCCACAAATCACAGTTGTAGAGACATTAAAAGTCATGATGTTGCGGCCACAATCACGGTCGCAAACCATTTTTAAAAGCAAACTCTCAACTTAAAGCCACTTATAGGTAATCTTATTACTACATTCAATATGCAGGTTGGAGGGTACGTGATTGGTTACAAAGGGCTCAAACTTGTGACTGTAAGAGGAGCTGGACACATGGTTCCAAGTCACCAACCAAAGCGAGCATCAGCCATGTTCTCATATTTTCTTAATCGACAACTTCCTCCTGAATTAACCTCCTAAACTCTATTTGGTATTGATGTAAAGATTTGATACATGAATTTCATACAAAATTCATTTATAAAATGTTCAATCCCCTGTAGTTTTTCAAAAAGAGTTTAAGGGACTACAGTGCCTTCTCTGCAACCAATAATTTTAGCCAAGTTAAACTAGACTTCTAATTTAACCATGAATGAAGGAAGGTACAGAAACTCTAGGAAAGTTAACCTCGAAGATACATGATTCATAAAAAATCATCAAAATGAATGAGACCTCAAACGTAAATAGTATGAACTCTAATTCTATTATGGCTTATGCATAGCAAAGGCACAATGCAATTAAAATAATTGTAAAGAAGAAATGATACTACCCATAAGAAGCTAACAAAGGCAAACAATGTCAACAGTGGAAACAAATAAAAATGCAAGCAAACACACAAGGTTATTCTTAAGAAAATTATTAATATAAGTTCAAGATCCTTATTAGTCACTACTCCTAAAAGTTTAAACAAATGAGTCTAAATTAAATAAATATCTAAAGTGCTACCTCAGATTGTCAAAATTCAACTCCCCTGCACAATTAGGAGGGGTTCTTAAAGATTCAACTGATCAAGCAAGTAACATGGGAGAGGAGTTACTTTGCTCATTCAAGTGTGATGCTATTCTAGCTTGTTGTCAGAGCTACTCCTGCTGCAGTGTACTTTCAATCAGCTTACTTGTTGTTGGTAGCCTCCTCCATAAACGGGGTAAGTCCCATAAGCAGCACCAATAAACATTGGGTCATTAGGAGACGGGAATGCATATCCATAACCATCATAAACAGGGGGGGCATAATATGGCCCACTACTGCGACCGTGGGTGCCAAATTCAATTTTAAACTGCTACAAATAATATCATTGAGATAAAATCAGCACAAATGAAATTAAATCACAGACGGTACCAAGACGATACAATGACAAATTTGTATCGAAAACATCAAGAGAATTTACAAAGAATTTTATGGGGAGACAAGATGATATGGGGAAAAAGTTATGCTTTTCTTTTTTTGGTACATAAAGTTATGCTTTTCTAATTGATTTAAATAGAAAACCCACAATGTTTCCATAATTTTACTTGATGATTACAGTAAACTTAAACTTAATGAAGTGAGCAGCTGGGGACCAACTAGAAACAGCTTTTTTCAAACAAGTACAATTTGTATTCCTACATGGATTATTGGTCAAACAAACAAAACTTGTTTCAATAGACAAAACTGACAGACTTTTTGAAAAAAGTCCACAACTGCAATATGAGCTGCAACATTATGGCTTTTGATGTAGCTGAGACCATAACGAGAGCGCCGTTGAGGCCGCATTTGGCCGCGATTCTCTGCAATATCAAGGATTACAATGCGAGTATGCGACCATTACCGTGATTTTAAAAAACCTTGTAAGATGTAACATACCTAATATAATGACAATGAGAATATGGGATTGAATGTGTGTGTGTGTGTGTGTGTGTGTGTGTGTGTGTGTGTGTGTGAGAGAGAGAGAGAGAGAGAGAGAGAGAGAGCGAGGGGGGGGGGGGAAGAGGAGGGAGGGAGAGATTGCCTGTTTAGGATTGCGTCCCCAAGAGAGACGAACTGTTTGCTTGCCTATCGTTGTCCCATTTAGCTTCTGCAATGCCTCTTCAGCATCATTTCTGGAAAGGTTGTTCAAATGATATTTACATTAATGAAGAGACTAAAAAGCACATCTATGAAAAGGTTTGAGATGGTCCAGAACTTTTACCTGTTTGCAAATTGGACAAAACCACACCCCTTTCCAACAGGTATCTTAACAGAAACTATCTCACCATACTGGGAGAATTGCTGCCTAAGATCTTCATCTGTAACATTGGGGTCGAGTCCTCCAACAAATATCTATAATGAGTCGTGGATTAGCTATTGAAGAGTAGTAATAAAATGATCATAAAAAGCTATGCAAACCTAATAAAAAATAATAGCAGACCAACTCACAGTTGTGTTTGTAGAATCTGCTTCAGATTGGCTGGATGTGCCATTTGACTGGCCTCCTAAACAAGGAAACAGACAAATTTTGATCATGTATCTTAGGATTCATAATAAGATTCAATTATCAATTCGAAAATAAGTACTCCAATTCACAATTTGAGTCTCGATTTCACAACCTTGGACGAAATCAATACACAGCTGGAACAATTGTTTCAAACTCTTTCAGTAGCACAACAACAGAAAATAATAGAGACATGCATTACAAAATACAAAATGAAGGGATCTAAACACGAGACAAAGGGAATTTAACGACTAAATGAATTCAAGAATTACCATGAGATAACTGCTTGCCTAATCAAGTACAGAGCATCATGCCAAACACCAATGGGACTAAGTTGACATTTGAGAGTGCATTATATGTTTGGAAGCAAATAATAAATTAGATGGTTTTTCAACTATCCTCACTGCTATTTTGTGAGAGGCTAGCAAACAGATTCAATGTTCATTTGCATTCAGTAAAAGATGGTATATTTCTATGAAAAAGATATGATAATTGTCATTTTAAAGATTGCGTTCATCTAGAAAGACATGACAAGATCCCTTTCAAATTGAAATCAAAAGCTAAACAGTATGACCATGATTACTGTTGAAACAAGCAAAAGGTGTAGTTCAGATCAAAGTTTGTTGGTAACAACCTGCGACAGAACAAATGAATCTGTGTTAAAAAAAGGTGGCTAAAAGCATTTTCTTTGGATGGAGTGTATAATGTACTATCCTTTTTCTTTCCCAAATTAAAAGAAAAAAAATTCATATACCAGAAGTAAGTAGTTTGATTGAGCATACCTTGATGGCCAGATGATTTCCTCGGAGTTGCAGCACCAATACGCATGGGCCTGCTAGAACAGTAAACACCATTCATTTGAGTCATAGCCTGGGTTCTCTCATTATCATCTCCAAACCTGACAAAACCATAGCCCTTCGAACGGCCAGTGTTAGCATCAAAAACAACTTTTGCAGCTTTAACAGAAGGGTATGCATTAGCAAAAGTCTCATGCAACATAGTATCTGTGACATCTGCAGCTAAATCTCCTACAAAAATAGAAAGATCCGTAACATTATCTGAACCCTTTTCTCCAGTGCTAAATGTTGCCCAGTTCAGACGGAAAGGTTGCTCTGTATTAGGCATCAAAACTCCAGGATAATCCTGTAAGACTTTCTCAGCTATGGCATGTGAATGGAATTCCACAAATCCATAACCCTCCGAAATACCATTATGCTTATTGCGAATAACCTTGATGGAGGAAATCTGCAAAAGCATATAATAGTCAGAAGCCTGGTAGAATTTTATATGAGAAGCATATGTAACATTTGTCATAACAAACTAAGTTTTCAAAATGGAGGTTTACTTCATCAAATTAAAGTGGCAGATAAGTAGAACTATTCTGAAACATTCTTATTGCATTGAAGAGTTAAAAATGCAGACGTAAATTGATAAACATATAACCTCCAAGAGTTCCCACCAATTTTCTTTTAACATAGATCAATTTGCATATTTTCAGCTTTAACCTGGAGTTTATTAATCACAGTTTAGAGTGATAAAATTGTAAAAGGAAAGTCTAAAGACTATCCACATTTCACTTTTATTCTTCAACCATTAATTCCCAAATATCTGTAAGTTTATTTCACCTATATAGTCCTAGATCAGTGGTCCTCCAAAATTTCATTCCTAAAAAGGAAATTTTTTCATCTACCCCACTAAATACTATGTTCATACTACACTATAACTAACTATTGGATAAATTGACTTTTAAATACTATATATAATATATAATAAAAATAAAAAGTAATTGTAAAGACATAAAATTGATTATGACGTATTTGGGTTGATTATGCTTCTAGAATTAATTCTAACTTGATGCAAGTATTTGTGGTTTTGCCTCCATACATGATTCTTACACTCTAACTTAGTGTTGAATTCAATTATACGTGAATATATTCAAACCTAAATCACTATATTCAACTCATTTTAACCAAATCAATTTTACATAACCAATTCATTTAAAATCAATTTTCAACACTACAGACCCAACCATTTACAGAGTCATTTCCGGTAAATCTTTTCAAAATCACTTATGAATAAAAGAAATATTAAAAATATAAAATAATTATAAGTCACTTAAGTAATAGTTTATGGTATAAGTTGAAATTGGCAATTGCCAAGGTTTTAAACATAGATTTACCACAATGCCATTTAACTTTTGCATAAATAGTTAAAGAAGATTATAAAGACATGTTCCGTACACAAATCTAAACTGTGACAAAATCAGGCATGCAGACTCTGACTACAAGGTAACACAGAATTAAACTCTAAAGTACGGAACTATTTTGTTGAGTATATTTTCCCGTTCTATCTATAGAAGGAAAATAAAAACTACCTCGCCGGTGGAAGCAAAGCAGCCATGGAGATAATTTTCATCCATCCAGCTACTCAAATCTCCAACCCAAAGTGTTTTATTCTCGCTGTTGTCGCCATTAGATACATGATGCTGGTGGTGATACTGCGGTGTCACGTGCGGCATAGGCCGGTAATTATTATACACCAATGGCGGCGGCGCGTAAGGTTGAGGCGGTATCAAGTGAGGTGCTAGTATCATCGTCGGATACTGCATCGGAACCCATTGTTGCGGCACCGCAACCGTCGGCGGTTGCCTTTGTTTGTTCTGCTCTGACGGTTGCGACGAAATAGAACCGTTTGATTGTTGCATCTTAATTAATTAACCGCCACTACTCTCTCTCTCTCAGACACACGCTCGCTGAAAATGAATGCCGTGGATTGAAATGTGAAAGGCTGAAAATGGAAAGAATGGTGGTAGAGAGAGAAAGAGTGAATCTGAAGGAAGTGAGAGAGAGATAGGGAAGCAGAGAGAGGAGGGCGCGGCAAGGGGTAGGGTGAACAAATGATGGGTTGGTTTCGTAAACGCGGTCGTCGTCTTGCCGTTCGATTAAATGCTTATTTTATATTGACCGTCGGATCTAATTATGAGGCGTATTTATTTTTTTTAAAAAAACACAATAATAATAATACTCTTGTAGGGTGGTGTCCAAGCCGAGACACCAACCAAAACCCTCACAAGTCACAAAGATGAAAAAATACTTATGTTATTAAAATCGACTCGGAGATCGGTCAAAACTTGGGTCACTGGATGTGACACTCTTCAAAAGTAATAAAAATAGACATGATATGTATAAATTCATGTATCAGAGAACTATAATTTTTTTTACCATACCTTAAAAATGTCTAAAAAACTCAAACAATATTTGATATAATTAACTAACTCATTCTTCAAATTCATATCCATTACCATAGTATAAGTAACTAATTAAACGAACAAGAATGGTCTCACAAATATTCATTAATATTCTAAATAATAAATATGTAAAATCTTTTTTTTTCATTAAAATAAATATATAAAATCTAATAACTATAAAATATGATACAAAATATGAGATATTAAATAATTAGAATATAAATGTAATAACACTTATAAGTATAAAATACACAAACCTATTATCAATGTATAAAAAACACATTTTTTATTTCAAATGGAAGGAACATAGTATATATTTAACCTTTGTAAGGCAATGTAGTGGCAAGGGGGTTGGTCAGCTTGTCATGTTGGTCCCGAGTTTGAAATCCAACCCTTTCATTTTTGTAAGCATCTTGACATAATTTAGTTTGGGAAAAATGGGTTGACTGGGTCACACTGATCGGGTCTCTATGTCCAACCGACCGGGTCACCAGATTACACCAAGTTGTATCGGGTCTTATGCATGTCCAGTCCAACGAGTGACTCGAACCGATCGTTGTATTGGATCGATTCGGGTTGAATAACACTGAAAATACCTATTATTACCTATTTCTAAATATAAAATGAAATCTCAACGATTTGGAATACTGGGCTATTATTATGGTATAAAATCCCAGTCATTTATAACATTTATATTATATCTTAACTAATACATCAATGAGTAACTTAGATAATTCTTCATTCTAGAAGGCCTATTTGATGTATGTCTTTATTTATTTATGTAGTTTTTTCTGACAATTTCTTTATTTACTTAGGAGTGCACACTACAAAAAAAAAACAGTGTTTAGCGACGGATTTTAGCGACGGATATGTGGTCCGTCGCTAAAATCAAAATTAGCGACGGATTTTACACAAAATTAGCGACGGATTGAAAACAAGGTATTTAGCGACGGAAATTGGTTAAATTAGCGACGGATTTAACATGGCGCGAAAATTGAAAAAAAAATTTGAATTAGCGACGGAAATCCGTCGCTAAATCCGTCGCTAATGTTTGGAAAATTGTGCCACTGACCGTTGCAGTTGATTTGACACGTGACAGACATTAGCGAGGGAAATCCGTCGCTAAATCCGTCGCTAACGGGTAATTTTTTTTTATAAACCCGAATCCTTCCTCTTCCTCTTCCTCTTCCTCTTCCTCTTTCATTTCTTCCTCTTCTCCGTTTTTTCCTCTCTTTCATTTCTTCCTCTTCCTCTTTCATTTCTTCTTACCACCACCACCATCATCTTCTCCCTTCAACACCACACCACACCATCCTCTTTCATTTTCTCTTCTTCCTCTTTAATTTCTTTTCCTTCTCCATTTTCCTCTTCCTCTTTCATTTCTTCCTCTTCCTCTTTCATTTTTTCTTACCACCACCACCATCATCTTCTCCCTTCAACACCACACCACACCACACCACCACCACCACCACCACACCATCCTCTTTCATTTCCTCCTCTTCCTCTTTAATTTCTTTTCCTTCTCCATTTTCCTCTTCCTCTTTCATTTTTTCTTACCACCACCACCATCATCTTCATCTTCTCCCTTCAACACAACACCACCACCACCACACCATCCTCTTTCATTTATTTTCCTTCTCCATTTTCCTCCCCAACCCCTTATCTCTCCCTCTTTCTATCTGAGATTAGCATTTTTTTTTTTAAAAAAAGAGATAGCGACGGATTTTAGCGACGGATTTCCGTCGCTAAAATTGGTCAGTGTCACTGTCAAATCAGCTGCAACGGTCAGTGTGCACAGTGTTTAGCGACGGATTTTCCGTCGCTAAAATTAGCGACGGATTGTATTCCCTCGCTACCCAATTAGCGACCAGCTTTTTAGCGACGGAATTGGTCCGTCGCTAATTCCGTCGCTAACAGTAATTAGCGAGGGAAAAACAGGCATTAGCGAGGGAAAAATCTGTCGCTAATGCGCTGTTTTTTTGTAGTGGCAAAACCTGTATTGATAAATTTGAAATCCAAATCAATTAAATTGCTTATGTGTTTTCTATGTGTTGAGATGTGGTGTAAATAGTAGATTTATTTATATGTGTATTTGGCCCAGGCCCGTTAGGTTTTCATATAGTATAGTCTATTTAAACTCATTAGTGCTTGTACTCTTTACACAACAACATATACAGTTAATAAGACGGAACTACAGCTGCTCTGTAGTCGCAGATGTAGGCAAACATTGGCCGAACTGTGTAACCAATATCGTCTCTCTATTCTTCGTCTCTATTTAACATGGTATCAGAGCCTATGATTCCTGGGCCTGAAAACCTAGCCGTCGCGCCGTCACGCTATTGAACCCTAGTTGTCCCGTTGATTGTTCATCCTCAACGGCCCTATGTGCTACGAAAGTCATACAGTCCCTGTCATCCGTACGACTTCACTGTTCACTCCGTACGGAGTCACTGTTCATCTGTACGGTTCGCTGTTCATCCGTAAGTTGCGTTGTTCATCCGTACGACGTACTACTTATCCGTACGCAGATCTCTGTTTGCCGTACAGTGTTGTTGTTTGTCCGTACGGCGTACCGTTCATCCGTACGGCGGTCCTGTTTGTCCGTACGGTGTTACTGTTCATTCCGTACCACGCATTTCTACTGCTCCTCTCTGATTGTGGTTAGCCTTCCCATTATTGTCAAAGATGAGTTCAACTTCAGAAAATGACAAAAACAAATCTGAATCGATAGGTAAGAGTCTCGTGTCTTATGCTTTCTCCGGCAATCCCTTTATAACAACAGAGAAACTCAATGGTGATAATTATTTGAATTGGCCTGCCTCAGTCAAAATGTGGTTTATGGGACAAAGGCTTTTAGATCACCTCACTAAGAATTCTACAGATATTGGTAACGATTTGCGTGAAGATTGGGAACAAGCAGATTGTCAATTGGTCTCTCTTTTGTGGCAATCCATTGAACCCTCCTTGCTGGTCCATTATCGTTCATACACCACTTGTTATGATATTTGGCAGAAGGCTAAAAATGTTTATTCAAATGATATCCAGCGTCTCTTTGGTGTTATTCATAATTTAGCCACCCTTCAGATGACAGAAGATAACATCATAACATATGCTAATAAAGCTCAGTCAGCAGCAAATGAGTTCAAGCTCCTTGTGACCGATAATGACCCGAAGAAGATGCTTGAAAAACTAGATAATGTGTGTATGATCTATGTTCTTCATGGTCTCCATCAAAAGTATGAGTCAGTACGGAGCAACATTCTTTTTGCATCAGACATTCCCTCAACAGAGGATCTTATCAGGCGTCTCATACGTCTTCCTGGATTGGAAGGAACTGCAGGGAATGGATCCCAGACTAACATAGAATCTTCTGCTCTTGTTTCTAATTTTGCAGGTCGTGGGGGACGCGGTCGTGGTCGTGGGGGTGGTCGAGGAGGTCGTGCCGGAGGTCGTGCCGGAGGACGTTCTCAGTGCACTTATTGTAAGAAACTTGGTCATACTGAAGACAAGTGTTATTCCGTTCATGGCTTTCCAGAGAAACCAGTAAATGTGACTCAGGTTAATGATTCTGAACAGAGAAGCACTAAACAAAATGTTCTTTCTGATGAGGAGTATAAGGCATTCCTGCAGTATAAGACTTCTCAGGCTTCATCATCAGCAACAGTTGCTCATTCTGGTAATTCTACAGTCTGTTTCTCTCAATCATCACCTGTTGACTCCTGGATTATGGACACTGGAGCTTCCGATTGCGTGGCTGGTAATCCATCTCTTTTATCCAAAATATCCCAACCTAACACCCCACATTATATTACCGTTGCCGACGGATCAAAAGTTAAAGCTAGTGGCATTGGTAAAGCCACTCCTCTTCCATCCTTACCCCTTGACAATGTTCTTCTTGTTCCCAATTGCCCATTTAATTTAATTTCAGTTAGTCGTCTGACTCGAAGCCTCAAATGTTCTGTAACTTTTGATGATGATTATTTTGTTATACAGGACCGGAGTACGAAGCGGACGATTGGTACAGGATATGAGTCACAGGGACTTTACTACCTCCAGCCCATCCATCCTTCATCTACAATTGCCTCCACTTCTACTACAGAGTCCCCTAGTCTTCTTCATCGTCGGTTAGGTCATCCAAGTCTCAAGAAGTTCAAAGTTATGGTTCCTCATTTGTCTCATCTGTAGTCATTAGATTGTGAGTCTTGTCAGCTTGGGAAACATGTTCGCTTTTCCTTCCCTAGCAGTACTCAGTCTCAAGCTCGTTCTCCTTTTGATGTTCTTCACTCAGATGTATGGGGACCGAGTCGAGTCACTTCGGTTGTAGGACATAGATATTTTGTCACTTTTATTGATGAATTTTCTAGATGTACGTGGATCTACCTACTTAAGGATAGATCTGAACTTCTTGGTGTTTTTCAAAATTTCTTTAAGGAAATCAAAAATCAATTTGGTTGTTCTATTCGCACTTTACGCAGTGATAATGCGAAAGAATATTTTTCTACATCATTTAATTCTTTTATGGTTGAAAATGGTGTCATACATCAATCATCTTGTCCCCATACCCCACAAAAAAATGGGATTGCTGAACATAAGAACCGTCATATAATTGAAACAGCACGCACCTTACTTATTCATGCTAATGTTCCTTTGAAGTTTTGGGGGGATGCTGTCCTCACTGCAGGGCACTTGATTAATAGAATGCCATCCTCTGCTATCCAGAATAGGGTTCCTCATTCCATATTGTTTCCCGATGAGCCCTTGTTCCATATCTCTCCTCGAGTCTTCGGATCCACTTGTTTTATTCATGATCTTACTCTGGGACTTGATAAATTGTCTGCTCGTGCAGTTAAGTGTGTCTTCCTTGGCTATTCAAGAGTTCAAAAAGGATATCGATGTTACTGTCCCTCCACACATCGCTTCTACATGTCTGCTGATGTCATCTTCTTTGAGGATGCTCCCTTCTTTGCATCTCCCATTGAGTCTGAGTCTGTCTCTCAAGTATTACCTATTCCTAACCTTGTCCCTGTAGTTCCTCTCCCACCCATCATTGACCAGATAGATCATCCCTCTCCTACAGAAATTCCTAGTCCTTCTAGTCCCGCCCCCTTGCAAATTTATCAACGCCGTGCTCGTCTCCCTCCTGTCGACCCACCTCCTACCGAAGATCCTAGTGACTCATCTCCTGCCCCGGTTCCCTCTTCTACTCTGGATCCGCCTCCCGAGTCAGAAGACCTTCCTATTGCAATGCGTAAAGGTACACGTTCCACCCGTAACCCTCATCCTATTTATAATTTCATCAGCTATCACCGCTAATCACCTTCGCATTATACATTTGTCTCTGCTATTTCTTCCATCACCATTCCTAAGTCCACGCAGGAAGCTCTTTCTCATTCAGGTTGGAGACAAGCTATGATTGATGAGATGACAGCCTTAGAATCTAACCAGACATGGACTCTTGTGCCGCCTCCTCCTGCTAAATCTATTGTTGGGTGTCGTTGGGTATATACTGTCAAAGTTGGTCCAAACGGGAGTATTGATCGTCTGAAAGCACGCCTCGTTGCTAAGGGCTATACTCAGGTTTTTGGCCTTGATTACAGTGATACTTTCTCACCGGTGGCTAAAATGGCTTCTGTTCGTCTATTCATTTCTATGGCTGCAATGCGACATTGGCCATTGTATCAACTAGACATCAAGAATGCGTTTCTCCATGGAGATCTAGAAGAAGAAGTTTATCTGGAGCAACCACCTGGTTTTGTTGCTCAGGGGGAGTGTCGTGGGTATGTCTGTCGACTTCACAAAGCCTTGTATGGTCTTAAACAATCCCCTCGAGCATGGTTTGGGAGATTCAGTAGTGTTGTTCAAGAGTATGGCGTGATTCAGAGTGAAGCTGACCACTCTGTCTTTTATAAGTTCTCCTCTCACAAATGTATTTATCTGGTTGTCTATGTCGATGATATTGTCATTACAGGTAATGATCATGATGGGATTGCGGGACTTAAACAACATCTAGTCCACCACTTTCAGGTCAAAGATCTTGGAAAGTTACGTTACTTTCTTGGCATTAAGGTAGCTCATTCTAAGGCAGGGATTGCTATTTCCCAGAGAAAGTATGCTTTGGATATTTTAGAAGAAACCAAAATGCTGGATTGCAAGCCAATTGACTCTCCTATGGATCCTAATGTCAAGATCCTACCAGATCGGGGGGAGCCATTTTCAGATCCAGGAAGGTATAGGAGGCTAGTTGGAAAGTTAAATTACTAGACCATGACAAGGCCAGATATTTCATATGGTGTTAGTGTGGTGAGTCAATTCCTAAATTCTCCTTGTGACAGTCATTGGGATGCCGTTGTTAGAATCCTGAGGTATATCAAGGGAGCTCCTGAAAAAGGTCTTGTTTACACGGATAGAGGTGATTCAAATATTGTCGCTTACACAGATGCTGATTGGGCAGGTTGCCCCTTTGATAGAAGGTCCACATCTGGGTATTGTGTTCTTATTGGTGGAAATCTAATTTCATGGAAAAGTAAAAAGCAAAATGTTGTTGCCAGATCCAGTGCTGAGGCTAAATATCGGGCTATGGCGCTTACCACTCAGGAGCTCACGTGGCTGAAACATCTTCTCCAAGAGTTGCGTTTTTGTAAAATAGACACTATGAGTCTCATCTGTGATAATCAAGCAGCCCTACATATTGCGTCCAATCCAGTCTTTCATGAGCGAACCAAACACATTGAAGTTGGTTGTCACTTTGTTCGTGAGAAGATTGTGTCCGGCGACATTGCTACTTCATTTGTTGGTTCTAATGATCAATTGGCAGACATCTTCACAAAAGCTCTTCGAGGACCAAGGATAACTTACATATGTGACAAGCTGGATGCCTACAATCTATACGCTCCAGCTTGAGGGGGAGTGTTGAGATGTGGTGTAAATAGTAGATTTATTTATATGTGTATTCGGCCCAGGCCCGTTAGGTTTTCATATAGTATAGTCTATTTAAACTCATTAGTGCTTGTACTCTTTACACAACAACATATACAATTAATAAGACGGAACTACAGCTGCTCTATAGTCGCAGGCGTAGGCAAACATTGGCCGAACTGCGTAACCAATATCGTCTCTCTATTCTTCGTCTCTATTTAATACTATGTTTAGATTCAAATTGAACCAAACCAAATAAACCAAAATAGATTGGTTTAGGTATGGATTCTATAAGATCATTTGTGATCCCCAAACTAAAGAATATATTTTATTATTTTTATTATTATTTTGTGTTTTATTAGTAATATCATCTTAAACAATATATTGTATTCATGTATTTTTTAGTTATCATTTATTGTTTTCTATTCTAGTTTATATGCTTAATTTTATACTATATTAAAATTAAATCTATAATGTTGGGGAAAAAAATAACACTTAGATATTTTACAAAAAATTCTTAATTTTGAAAAACCGTAAATTGAATCGAATTGAACAAATTCATTCTTTAACCTTTGTTTTGTTTATTATACCCTCACAAGGGAGTGATTTTCTGAGGAATATACTAGTGTATATTTGGTTATGAATGTTAATTGATTTTCTGAGGAATATACTAGTGTATATTTGACCCAACTATTGGTCGAATGTGAATTAAATGTTAATTGATTTATTTTTGGATATGAATGTTAATTGATTTATGTTGGATAGATTCACGAAAAGTGATTTTTATTGATTCATGCTTGAATAGGTTGGATCAAATATATTTTATGTGTGTATATATATATATATATATATATATATATATATATATATATATATATATATATATATGCTTTCCAGGTTTAATACATTTGTAATCAAAGGACATGTGTATAAAAAATAATTTCACTCGAAATTTATAACCAATTCTTACGTAACACCCTAATATTTTTAACAAGTATAAATGCTAAGATGCACAAAATGGCATACATCAGAGTAGGATTTCCTGTTTCAAATATTGAACAAAACTAAAACTCTTATCTTAATCCAAAATCAAGAGTTATACATAGCTTAAGACATCCAAATCTTTATCAAGTACTATGTTCTTCTTGCTAACAACTCCTATTGTTCAATATCCAACAACAAGAAAATAGCGGAAACGATCATTAACTAGTAGCTAGTACAAGTCATCAAATCGAAGTACAATCACTAAGGGAAAAACGACATGAACATAAGTTTAAAACTTCATGCTCTCCTTAAGGTCTCATCAACCATGCTTCATTGCCTTGTTCTTTCCCTGAGTATCTGTAAAACAACAACATATAAAGGGTGAGATAAACATTATCTCAGTGAGTTCTACCGTAACCCCTCACACTGACTCTCAGTCCATTTATTTCTTTTCATTGAATTGTAGTCCATTTAGGTCCTACGTGCAAATACATCTTTACATGACATGACATAGTACATCTCCGGTAATGACCACGCATTTACCATTGAACCTCTCCACTAGCTTACGCTAGCTTCAAAACTCGTGAGGTCTAGGTTCTAGGGCTCATGACTTCCCCTCCCCTAGTATACTAATTAACTGGGTCGTCACCCGCACTTTGATATAATTTATATATCTTAACCTTGCTTGAACATTTAGTTCCATGACCTTAAACAGTCGCTTGAACATTTAGTTCCATGATAGTAAACATAACACATGTTCGCTCACGTGTACTACTTTACGGTTTTTGAAACAATTATAACTTCCAAAAACAATTCAATTTAAACCTTGCAATCATGTTCAAAAACAGAGCATCGTTGGTTACATGACATGAGGGATGGTTGGGAAGAAGATTGGAAGAGGTTTGGAATCAAAAGGAGCGACGAAACGATAATTTTTCACCTTGAACCCGAACCACACGCACGGTCCATGCCCTAGGGGCGCACGACTCGTGCGTGTTGCACCATTTTAATCAGCCAACAACGAAGCTGGCGCACGGTCCGTGCCACAGGGGTGCACGGTCCGTGTGCTCTGTTCAGTATACCAAATTCATTCTGTTTCTCTCGTTTCGCTTCTTCGTTCGCGTCCAATCCGTATTCTGATCAAAATCCAACCTCAAAACAGATAATACCAGACAATATTACAGTCCAAACAACATCATTAAATCACAATGCATCAACGATCAATTCGTTCCATAGTTCAAAATACTGGTTTTTATAAAAATACGGTTTTCGACTCAAAATCTTTCGAAACAACAGAACATTCACAAAAATCAGTCACATAGCATTCATTTCAGAAACGAAACAATCCTAAGCGTGAGTTGAACTCACCATTTTGACGAACTCGCGAGAAATCACGTCCTCACACGAAACGATCAAACCGTAACCTCTCGAACAATCCCCGTAATCACGAACTCGCACCGAACTTGGTCAAATTTCGAAACTCAACCTCCTTGAGCTACTGAGATTGCTTCCAGAATCGAACCAACAGCTCCACAAGCTCTCTTAGCCATTCCATTTCACAATGTAGCTACTCCAAGTTGCTAAAAATCACTCCCAAGGTCCTAAAAGTGCATGCAATGCTTCAAACAGTGGAAAACTCAACTTGGAGCTTCAAAATCCAAAATGGCAAGATGAGGAGGAGAAGGATTCAACTTGTATAATTGGTGTCATTGGATAGAGAATGAAAAATGGAAGAGGATGGAGAAGAGAACACTTACATGCATGGGACTTTGGTGAAGCTTTGGGCCTCTTCTTCTCCCTCACCTCTCGCGCCTCTCTCTTCTCTCCTCTCTCTCTTAGTTTCTGGTTTTTTGATGAAATGGGGCTTGGTCAGCTAAGTGTTAGTGGGCTGAGGGTGTTAATGAGTAGGAAATGACTAAAATACCATTGGCTCACTAATACTCACTTAACCTATATTTCTAATAATTTTAAAAAGTGGAGTTATGGTGTTGTGTTTCGTGTTTTGCAAACATTGACTCAGCTGGGTGTTGTAAGTGACTAACTCAGCTGATGGTTTAAGTGGTGGTAAAAGACCAATTTACCCCTCGTGCTCTAATTCTCATTTAAGCTCTATTTCTACCCAAACAATCATACACAATCACATAATTAAGTAACGATTTCATTCATCGCATATGACCATGACTCGATTTATTATTTCATCGAATAATAATTCGCTAGTTAATTTCATAAAACGAAATTAACTGAAATTAGGGATGTTACATCTTATGTTTCGTTAAAAGAAATTATGTACAAAATAACACCTCTTTAATTTTTATCCTAAGTAGGTAGTTCAGTTAGCGAGCTAAGGGATACCGAAGAAGTGCACCAAATGAGTGCAAGAAGGGAGTCCCCGATTCAAACCTGGAAAACTAACATTCTCATTCCCCCCGCACTCTATGGTGCTTAACTCGGTCTTACGATCAGCCCATCCGTATGTAGCCTTTTCCGATCCACCGACAATCAGTATTAGTAACAATTGTCTTTGAGAATCGACATTTCAGCGGCTGCACTCTACGGTGCTTAACTCGGTCTTATGGTCAGCCCCTCTGTATGCATCCCTTTCCGGTCCATCGATAATCAATTATAGTACCAATTAATTATACATTTAACTTAGTTTTCTAATTATACTTATTTTTCATATTCTTCTAATGAAGTAAAATTATGCTTCTCAACATAACTATAAAATAAGATATTTCAGCAATTTCGCAAATAGCACAAAAGCATTTCACAACATTTAAACAATCAAAGCAAAACAAAAAGCAACACAATAAGCAATCAATCGTTCAATCAATCAAATAATAATATAGAACTTTCCTATGTGTTAACCGGTCCTCGACGGCCTAAACTTCACTTAACCATATTCGAAGAGTTGGTCAAATGATCTTTAGGTATCGTTGACTCTTTAACTCTAGTAGAGCTTGATTCACTCTACACATATTTAAATTAGAACTTTATGCTAACTGTCCCGACAAATGCGGTATCTTGCCCACACCTGAAATATAGCACGAACGTAATACTCGCTTTGGCAACACCGACACGTACTCAAGCACTAACACCGCTACGAACCTACGAACACAAATATGGTGAAGGATGTTGTTTGTTTTGTGGCAGAAGGTTTCAAGGAATATGGAAAGGAAGTGTTTTGGTTATAGAATGGTGAAAGATTCAAAGAACATGGTTTGCTATTTATAGTAAATCCATGGACCTTGCTTACATCATGCTAAGCATGAGGTGTAAAATTCACCTTTTAGGTGGCATGATTCTATGAGCTTAAGTGATGAATCATCTTAAGCAAGCACCTAAGTGGAAACTTTCATGGAACTAATGCATGCATCTAGAAGGATGAGGTGTAATATCTTTTAGGTGACATGCTCTTCATGGATTAGAATGGTGATTCATCTTAAGCTAGCATGAGGTGTCCTATTCTCATGAATTAAAATGGTGATTCCTCTTAAGCTAGCATGAGGTGTCCTATTCTTATGAAGGTGACACATGATCAGGTTAGGAGGAGGTGTAATCCTCTTGTTGAATTATTTCACCTCTAGATTGATCAAGATATGGTTCAAGTAATTACTTTCCATGTGGAGACATGTGATGACAACAACAAAAGAACACTAATCAAATTTTGCTTCTTCCACTTCTTAACTAAGAAAGTAGGAGGTGTAACTATAAGCTTATCTTACTTCACCATGAAGGAATTGTACGTAGGTGAAGCAAGCACCTATCCCTCTCTAGCCCCAAAAACACACAATTAAAATAAAATGATTTCTAAAACATGTTCTAATAATTAGTTACAAAAAGTGGGGTGTTACAAGAACCAACTGTAGAGGGGGCAAGATTCGGATTTTGAGCAGCTTGGTGAACCACAAAGTAGCTAGACATGATAGAGTAGCACCCATTAATAACATGAGGCCACCAAAACACATCAGGGCCACCCATTATGCTGATGGGGTGATAACCTCCATAGTAGAATCATAGTGGAGACATATAGCAAGTTGAGGCACATCTCAACACTTATTGATAGAGTTTATGCACTTCCCCGCCTATTGAATCTGAGAAGAAGCCAAAATCACCACTTTTGAACCCGAAGCTAGCCAGTTGTCTTCTCTAATGTCAAGATTCAAGCCATCACCCACAACCCGTCTCCCTTCTTTTTTCAGAACATCCCTGCCAAGAAGAGTGTTAGTCCATACCCCCAAGAGTCCCCTCTTTTCCTTTCAACTGACGAGAAGCTCTCATTGTGACAGTAGAGACCAAGAAGAGTAGAGGCCCAGGGGGTATAAGGGTTTTGAACCAATCTCCAAGCCTGTTTAGCAAGCAGGGACAAATTCATATGTCCAAAGGCTTTAAATCACATTACTCCCTAAGATTTGTTTAATGAAATCATCTGCCAATTTTTCCAATGGACACCCTTCTCCTTAGATTTAGAGCTCCACCAAAATCTAGCCACACTAGCACAAAGTTGTCTACAAAATGTTTTGGGAAGGCTTACAATAGACACTACATAAGATGGGATTGCTTGGATGGCAGCCTTAATAAGCACCTCATTGCTTGCAGGATTCATAAGCTTCTATTCCACCCCTTCCATCTTGCTTAGGATCCTCTCCTTGACCCATCTAAGGGAATACACCTTAGATCTGCCCCACTCAGCAAGAACACCAAGGTAAGAACCTGCATTATCCCAAATCGGGATAGACAAAATAGCAGATAGAATGCCCTTCAAATTACCTTGAATATCCCTGCTAAACATCAAACCAGATTTCTGCAGATTAACCCTTTGACCAGAGACTCTAGAAAACCTGTTTAGGATATTCATCACACCATAAACCCCCCCTGAGTAGCTCTAGCAAAAATAATTTCACTCATCAGCGAAAAAGAGACGAATTTGGGGAGATCCTTTTGAGATCTCCACACCTTTTAAAACCTGCAATAACCTTCCATGAGATAACATTCTAGAGAGAATATCAAACACCAAGATAAAGAGATAGGAAATGTCCCTGTCTAAGGCCCCATAATGCAACCATTTAACTTTTGAGCATTGACCCCAGTACAATTCCTCTTGTTTCTAAAGCTCATCAATCCTCTTTCTAAGGGCAGAAACAGAATCCCAAAGGATGAGACCCTGGGCCTATATTCAGCAAGTCCTGAGCCCTGGCACTCAACCAATCAGTCTTCCTCTAAGCATTTTTGAAAGTCCTCTTATGCCACTGAGTCAAATTAGTTTTATTGTTGGCCACTTTAGCACTAAAGTCTTCCCAACCACTAAGAGTTCCAGACGCAGAGTTCTAGCTATTCCTCAAAACATCTTCAAAAACAGGGTGTTCTTTCCATAAAGCTTCAAATTTAAACCTCCTGCCACTAGTGTCATTAGGGGTTAGTTGGAGAACAATAAGAAAATGAACTGATTTAAAAAATGAATTTATATATGGGCTAATGGAGAAAGAAGAAAGGCCCATGACCAATTAACAAAAAAAAGGCCCATGCTTTTCCCACAACCCCTCCTACTCACCACACACCCCCAACCTAAAATATTCCAAAATTACCCTCGCGTAGAAACCTCCTCAAGCTGTATTTTAGAATGGTTTGGTTGCCCGTCTCCGAACTGGTTCGGTTTCCAGTCTCCGAACTAGTTTGGTTGTCATGTATCGAACAAAATACAGAACAACAGAATCTTGTAAATTTCAAAAAAAAAAGGGGTGTGTGTCAAAATATATAAGGTACGGCTGAGGGCAGCCGAACCTGTTCGGTTGGCCATAACCAAACCAACGCAAATTTCAAAAAAAAATACGGAGGCGCTGGCCTCATTAATGATATTTTGGTCATTTCGCATGGTTTAAGAGTGTGTGAAGAGTAGAAGGGGATGTGGGAAAAGTCACGCCCCAAAAAGAGAAGGGTCTGCATAAAAGAAAAAGCATGCAGCCCAAATTTAAAGGAGAGTTGTCGTGAGCTAGCAATTAAAAGCAATACACGTGATCAAGAAAAAAAAGCCAATTATATAAGGAAGACAACATGCAACCGAGAAAGCAAGTTTTGAACAAAAACAAGAAAGCAAGTTGCACAACACATTACGAAAAGTCAAGAATAGCGACGGCAACAGACGAACAAGAGATTGAAGAATTTAGGTGATAGTTCTTGACAAAATATGGGTACTAAAATAAAATAAAGGATTTCGGTTAGAATTAGACATAACGAAATCGAAGCTTGTAATTGAAATCGTGACAGTAGAGCTGTCAATTTGGCCTATGTGGGCCAGCCCACCCTAGGCCTACCTGCTCCATGGGCCCAAAAGCCCATCATCCTAAGGCCCACATAGGCCCCAAACCCATAAGGCCCATGTGGGCCCAGCCCAGCCCATAGGCCCTGAATATTTAATACGATGTATATCTAAGCAGAAATTTTTATACTCTGATGTAAAACAAATTGTATATTTAGCAAGGTAATCAAAGCCGGACCAAACATTGAACCGGCAGAGGTAGCGGTTCAGGGGTTCTTCGGTTGAACCGGTTGAATCGGGGGTTGAACCGGAATTAATTAAATACATTATTTAATATATTTTTTACAATATATAAAGGATAAAAAACAAAAAAAAATCATAATATGACATAATAAAATTATAATATTCAAAAATCATTGATAGTTAGATACTAGTATAATGTAAATACTCTCATAGTAATATTAGTGTACATATTTATTTTTTAATTATTTATTTATTTTATCAATTTAATTATAAAAAAGTATAAAAAATATCCCATATACCAAAATTCAACATCATTTATCAATTTTTTTCCAAAATCAACATGATATACCATTTTTTAAGAAAAATAAAAAAAATCCGGTTTTCTGTCCGGTTCCCGGTTTCCGGTCCGGTTCCCGGTTTTTGGCCGATTTTTCGGTTCAATTCTCGGTTCTTCAGCAATCCGATTTTGGGGTTCAACTGGACCGGATAGGGGTCCGGTTCCCGGTTCAACCGGTCGAACTGCCCGGTCCGGTCCGGTTTTGACAACCTAGAAAAAAACACAGGATTAGTAATTGTTATTGATAATTAAATTTTGGCTTAATTACAGTTTTAGTCCCCTTATTTTCCCCAATTCACGATTTTGGTCCCTAAAGTTTTAATTTAACGATTTTGGTCCCCATATTTTTCCAATTTGTAAAATCAAGGTCCCCCTCTTAATTGGTCAAAATTGAAAGTCAATTTTGACTAGGGGTGTTCGCGGGTCGGTTTGGATCGGATTTGACCAAATCCGTTGCCCGAACCAATTAGAATTATTTGGTTTGGGTTGGTTTGGATTTTACATTTTTTTCTCCAAAATCCGAACCGATATTTGACGGGTTGGTTTGGATTGGGCTCACGGGTTATTAACTAAAATATTAATTTTCTAAAATATAAAAAACAACACTTTTTTATGATATTCCAACACTTTAAATAGCTAAAAAAATTGAAAATCACACGAAATCAAACTCAAATCCACTAATAGTCTTCCCATTTAGAGTATTAAAATTTTACAACTTAATCATAAATTATTAAGGTAAAAATTCTAAGCAAATAAAATCGTGTACATCTAAAATTACAAAATTATTATGACCTAATATGGGTTGGTTCGGTTTGCAGATTTAATTTTTAAAATCCGTTGCCCGAACCAAACAACTACGGGTTGGTTTGGATTTGTTCGATTTTGACCCGAACACAAAAAATATCCGAACCAAACA